>OY731403.1:30394752-30627252 GCA_963425845.1 Sphenostylis stenocarpa
TATATATATATATATATATATCATTCAAAATATTACAAAACATAACAAAAAAATACATTTCAAAAATATAATTTTACATCAAAATATTATTTCATTTTATATACATATAATTTTTAAGATTTTTATTATCCTCCTAATTTATTATTAATTTCTTAAAAATATATTACAATATCAAATAAATAAAAAAAATTAACCATACAAATAATATAAATATAATATTTAATAATATATTTTAAAAATATTATTTTACTACATTCAACAATAAATCTAAATATATTATTAATTTTAGAAATATATAAATCTTTTTAAAATTATAAATTTTAAATAAAATATTATAATATTATAATATATATATATATATATATATATACTAGTTTTTTTTTTAGCAAAATAAAAAAAATCTATTTAGAATTTGATTACGATTATTCTAAATCAATTAATTTTTTAATTACTCCATTATGATCTATTAAATTTTCAAATAATTGAGTATATTTTCAAATAATTGGTTATAATCGATTACGTTTTCAAATAATCGATAAATTTTTTAAATAATTAATTATAATCGATTAGTTTTTCAAATGATTGATTAGAATCGATTAGTTTTTCAAATAATAGATTATAATTGATTAATTTCTCAAATATATATTACAAAATTATAAATAAAAATATATATTAAATTAAAATTAAAAAAATAATTATTTATAAATTATATATTATAAAAATTATAATTATAAAATTAAAAAAATCATATTTAGAATTAAAACCTTAAAAAAATTATAATTATAAAATTAATAAAAATATAACTATTTTTAATGTTAAATAAATTATATATATTATTTAAATTATAATTATATATATATATTACTTAAAATAAAAACTTTAAATTATATATATATATATATTGCATAAATTAAAATAATAATTATCAACTTGAAAATAAATTATATTTAATATATATATATATATATATATATTATAGAAATGAAAATAAATTATATTTTGGAAATGAAAATAAATTATATATATATATATATATATATTTATATTATTTAATGTATATTTGAAAAACTAATCGATTACTTCCAAAATTAATCGATTATAATCGATTATTTTAAAAAATAACTAATTCAGAATTCAGTCGTCTGAAAATCGAATTTTAACTAATTTATAGAAAAACAAAATATGCATTCATATTTAAGTTTCATATTTCAGAGAATCAAATTCTCAACTACTCGATTAGTTTTTCAATTACTTGATTATAATTCGTTCTTAGAGATTACATTTTTAAATAATTGATTAGATTTTGAAATAATCGATTATAATCAATTAGTTTTTTAAATATATATTAAATAATTACAAATAAAATATATATCAAATTAAAATTAAAAAAATAATTATTTATAAATTATATATATTATATATAACCTTAAAAAATTTATAATTATAAAATTAATAAAAATATAACTATTTTAAATCAATTATGTATTATATTAATTATAATTATATATATATATATATATATATATATATATATATTACATAAATTAAAATTACATATATGAACTTCAAATTATATATATATATATATATATATATATATATATATATTTTTTTTTCATAAATTAAAATAATAATTGTCAACTTAATTTATATATATATATATATATATATTTTTCTTTTTCATAAATTAAAATAATAATTATCAACTTAATATATATATATATATATATATATATATATATATATTCTAAAATATTACAAAACATAAAAAAAATACATTTCAAAAATATAATTTTATATCAAAATATAATTTTATCTTATATACATATAATTTTTAAGATTTTTATTATCCTCCTAATTTATTATTAATTTCTAAAAAAATATTACAATATCAAATAATAACAAAATTTTAAAAAAGTAATCATACAAATAAAATATAAATATGATATTTAACAATATCTTTTAAAAATATTATTTCTACTTTCAACAATAAATCTAAATATATTATTAATCTAATAAATATATAAATCTTTAAAAATTATAAATTAAAATTATAAATTTTAAATAAAATATTATAATATTATATATATATATATATATATATATATATATTATTTAATGTATATTTGAAAAACTAATCAATTATTTCAAAAAGTAATCGGTTAGTTTTTCAGTTAGTCAATTACAATCACTTCTTACCTATAATCAATTAACTTTTCAAATAATTGATTATAATCGATTAGTTTTTCAAATATCCATTAAATAATTACAAATAAAATATATATCAAATTAAAATTTAAAAAATAATTATTTATAAATTATATATATTATATAAATTATAGTTATAAATTTAAAAAAATTATATTTAAAATTATGACCTTAAAAAAATTATAATTATAAATTTAATAAAAATATATATTTTTAATGTTAAATCAATTATATATTATATAAATTATATATATATATATATATTATAGATAAATTATTATATATATATATATATTCTAAAATATTACAAAACAAAAAAAATATACATTTCAAAAACATAATTTTATATCAAAATATTATTTCATCTTATATAGATATAATTTTTAAGATTTTTATTATCCTCCTAATTTATTATTAATTTCTAAAAAAATATTACAATATCAAATAAATAAAAGAATTAAAAAAAATTAATCATGCAAATAAAAAATAAATATAATATTTAATAATATATTTTAAAAGTATTATTTTACTGCTTTCTACAATAAATATAAATATATTCTTAATTTAAGAAATATATAAATTTTTTAAAATTATAATTTAAAACTATAAATTTTAAATAAAATATTATATATATATATATATATTTATTTATTTTACTTAATGTATATTTGAAAACTAATCGATTAATTTTTCAATTACTCGATTACAATCCGTTCTTACCAATTACATTTTTAAATAATCGATTAGTTTTTAAAATAATCGATTAGTATTTTAAAATATACATTAAATAATTACAAATAAAATATATATCAAATTAAAATTAAAAAAATAATTATTTATAAATTATATATATTATAAAAATTATAAAAATAAAATTTAAAAAATTATATTTAGAATTATAACCTTAAAAAATTTATAATTATAAAATTAATAAAAATATAACTACTTTTAATTTTAAATCTAAATATATATATATATATATATATATATATATATATATATATCTTCTAAAATATTACAAAACACAAAAAAAAATTATAATTTTATATCAAAATATTATTTCATCTTATATACATATAATTTATTATTAATTTATAATAAATATTACAATATCAAATAAATAAAAAAATAAAAAAATATTTAATCATACAAATAAAATATAAATATAATATTTAATAATATATTTTAAAAATATTATTTTACTATTTTCAACAATAAATCTAAATTAATTATTAATCTAATAAATATATAAATCCTTTTAAAATTATAATTTAAAATTTAAAATTTTAAATAAAAATATTATAATATATATATATATATATATATTTACTATTTCAAAAAACTAATCAATTATTTCAAAAATTAATCGATTATTTTTTCAATTACTTGATGAGAACGATTATTTTTTTTAAAAGAATTGATTAGTTTTACTTTTTTAAATATATATTAAATAATTATAAATAAAAAAATATATCAAATTAAAATTAAAAAATCATTATTTATAAATTATATATATTATATAAATTATAAATATAAAATTAACAAAAATAATGTATCAGTTGTTCTATTCAGTCACTTAATTACTCATTAATTCCACACAAACAATTACTATTGTTCTGCTCAGATTAGCTTTTAATTATATATCTTCACATTCTTTCTTTTCTTTCACGTTTCTTAGTGATCCTAATGAATTAAATTATATATATATATATATATATATATATATATATTAACTTGTATTTATTGATATTAATTTATTAGCATGTACTTAATATCAAATTATTAACTTGATATTAAATAATTTAAAATAAATAAGTTTTTTTTTCTTTACTAAACCATGGATGAAGTTCAATTTAGTCCCCGTTTTTAAATGTTAGATTTGAGTTGTTAAAGTAATAAAATTTTAAATTTGTTCATGGTTTGGGATTGTGTGGGCTAGAAATGCTGCTACGGAGTGTAATTGAATGACAATAACATTTAAATAAAAGGGTTCCTAAAAAGATACTCAATTTACTCCGAAGGAGATTTCATAATATTGTTTACCAACTTCAAACTGTACAAACTTGTTACTTGTTACATGCATTACAATTTACAAGGGAGAAAACCAAGTGAATTTCTTCTTTTTCCCACCTTTTTTTATTCCTTTAAGCCAAAGCCTTAATTTGGAAGTTATCAATCCAACAGCAGCTGTTATAATGGTTAAACCAACAATTACAGTATTATGAATATTTCACTGTATTCTCAAGTCAGAGAAGAAATTGTCAAAAGGACAAAAAATATTCGCATAACAGAAAAGAGAGAGAAAATACATTCAACACACCCCTCCCCCCCCCACTATCCAATAAAACCCATCATATATAATTATTTGCTGTCACACACGAATCCTTTCAAACGTGAATTCGGAGTCTTTGTCCTGGTGCTCCTTTTGATTCTCACCTCCTTAGGATCACTTGCCACGTGTACTGCCCCACTAACAGTGGTTATTTCCTTAATTGCCCCTGTTGCTTCTTCATCTCTTACATTTCCTCCTCCATTAAAATCAACCTTGCCTTCAAGGTTGAAATCTGGATAGTTTATCTTGATCACATCATAATCTTCCCACGTGGCCTGAGACTCATTGAAGCCTTCCCATTTCAAGAGAACTTGATTCACTAGTTGTCCTCCTCTGAGAATGCAGCGTGACTGCAATATTGAAATGGGTTGCATAATAGGTCCAATCTCATTAGTGATCATGGGCAGGGGAACATAAGGTTGATTATGATCACCATGACAGGGTTTCAATTGTGAGCAGTGAAAAACTGGATGAATCTTAGTAGAACCTGGTAGTAATAACTTGTAAGCTACTTGGCCAATACGTTGAATGATCGAAAATGGTCCAAAATATTTTAATCCCAGCTTTTGATTCTTTCTCAGAGCTAAAGAATTTTGTCTATAAGGTTGCAACTTGACTAAGACCATATCTCCAATCTTGAATTCCACTTCTCGTCGCTTTTGGTCAGCAACCTTTTTCATACGTTGTTGTGCCTTAATCAAATTTTGTTTTAATTGTGCCAAAATGACATCACGATGTTGCAACAATTCCTGAATGTCAGTTGAAGTGTTGGATTTGGAATCATATTTCGGCACTAGGGGAGGGTCTCTTCCATATACTATTTTAAATGGTGTCATTTTAGCGCTGCTATGATAGGTAGTATTATACTAGAATTCTGCCCATGGTAAGAACTTTGTCCACGCGTTAGGATTCTCATAGGTAAAGCAACGTAAATACATTTCTATACAGCGATTTACAGCCTCTGATTGACCATCGGATTGTGGGTGATAAGCTGTACTCATAGCTAGACTTGTGCCACTCAATTTGAACAATTGTTTCCAAAAGTTACTTGTAAAAGCCTTATCTCTGTCTGAAACAATTGTTTTTGGGAAACCATGCAGTTTAACCACTGTTTTCATGAATAATTCAGCAACCTGGGTGCTTGTATAACTAGATTTAAGAGTGGCAAAGTGAGCATATTTTGAAAGTCTGTCCACTACAACTAAAATTACCGTGAACCCGTTTGATGGTGGAATTCCTGTGATAAAATCCATGACTATATCATCCCATATCTGATTAGGAATGGGTAAGGGTTGCAAAAGTCCTGCAGGAAGTGTATTGGAGGCCTTAACTTGTTGACAAATAAGGCAATTCTTGACATACTTTGTAATTTCCTTGTGCATACCCTTCCAATGAAATTGAGCTGCAATACGTGCCATCGTACGGGCTATTCCAGCATGTCCCCCCAATGGAGAAGAATGAAACTCATGGAGTATTTGTTGCGTGATGGTATGATTTTGTGGCAGGACTATCCTCCCATTCCAGTATAACAATTCATCATGAACCGAATAGAGAGGATGTGGTGGTTTTCCATTTATACAATTATCTTGAATGGACCTCAATTCCTCTTCCTCCGAGATGGCAGTCTTTATGGAATGGATAAGCTCCGATTGAGGTTGTGACCATGCCATTAAGAAGGACCTTGACAGAGCATCTGCTGGAATATTATCCTTACCTGGCTTATATTCAACTATGAAATCATAGCCAAGCAATTTATGTAACCAAGCTTGCTGCTCTGGTGTCTGTATAACTTGCTCTGTAATGCTTCTTAAGCTCCTCTGATCTGTCCTTATAATGAATTTGTGTCCCAAAAGATAATGACGAAACTTAGAAATGGCTTCTGTAATGGCATGTAGCTCACGTGTATGTGCAGATTTCTTTTGCAAGCGCGGTGTTAACTTCTTTGAGAAAAATGCAAGTGGATGATTATTTTGACTAAGGACTGCTCCTATGCCATTACCCGATGCATCTATTTCGATAACAAATTGTTGAGAAAAATTAGGCAGAGCTAAGACTGGGGCATTTTTCAAAGTAATCTTAAGCTTGTTGAAAGCATCAGCTGCCACTGGATTCCAAAGAAAACTATCTTTCTTCAATAATTGTGTAAGAGGGGCTGCTATGGTAGCATATCCTTGAATAAATTTGCGATAATAACCAGTAAATCCAAGGAACCCACGTAATTGCTTCAAGTTTTGAGGTTGGGGCCAATCTAACACAGCTTGCACTTTTGAAGCATCCACTGCCACACCTTTACTTGAAACTGTATGACCAAGATAATCCACTTTTTTCAACCCAAAGGAGCATTTTGAAAGTTTAGCATATAATTGGTGTTGCCTAAGTGTTTCAAAACAATTTTCAGATGATGTAAATGAGCAGTCCCAAGTAGAGCTATATACCAATATATCATCAAAGAAGACCAAAAAAAATTTGCATAACAGTCCTTGAAAAATATTATTCATCAATGATTGAAAGGTAGCCGGTGCATTTGTAAGGCCAAAGGGCATAACAACCCACTCATAATGGCCATGATGAGTTCTAAAAGCTGTCTTGAAACGGTCCTTCTCCTTTAAAAATATTTGGTGATACCCCGATCTCAAATCTAGCTTTGAAAAATATTGGGCTCCAAATAATTCATCAAGCAACTCATCTACGGTAGGAATTGGAAAAGAATCCTTAATAGTAATGGCATTTAAAGCCCTGTAATCAGTGCAAAACCTCCATTGTCCATCTTTTTTTTTTTACAAGAACAATAGGAGAGGAGAAGGGACTATTACTAGGCATGATAAGTCCTTCTTACAGCATATCATTAACCATTTTTTCTATTTGTGCCTTTTGACTATGAGGGTACCGATATGGTCGTACCTTAACTGGATGTGCATCAGGAATCAATGAGATGGAGTGATCATGAGTTCTACTTGGAGGCAATCCTGGCGGAGCTGAGAACACATCCTTGTATGAGTGCAATAACAAAGCCAAATCTGGTTCTACATTATCTGGTATTTGTAACCATTGATCATCAACACAATAAGGGGCCTCCAATTGCATGGTGAAAACTTCTGAAATAGCATGAGTTTTATGCATGCGGCGTATGTGGTTAAATTGGGCTTGATCAGGAAGCCTTGGTTTGTCTCCATGCAAGGTGATAAATTTTCCATTTAAATAAAACTTCAATGACAGAGCACTGTAGTCTGAAACATGTGGGCCCAAGGTGGCTAGCCATGCAGCACCAAGCACTAAATCAGCACCTGAAACAGGTAAAAGATAAACGGGTAATTTTAAAGAGTGACCCTGAATCATGACTTCCATATTTCTCACCATGCCTTCCACCGTCAAAGCATGACCGTTTCCCACTAAAACTTGAAACCCTGAAGTTGGCTCAACAGGTAGTTTTAAACAATGGGCTAATCGAGGTTGCAAAAAAATTATCGGAACTGCCACTGTCCAATAAAATTTGAACCACCATACCATTGATTGCTCCTTGAAATTTCATA
Organism: Sphenostylis stenocarpa; assembly: GCA_963425845.1. Classification (NCBI taxonomy): domain Eukaryota; kingdom Viridiplantae; phylum Streptophyta; class Magnoliopsida; order Fabales; family Fabaceae; genus Sphenostylis; species Sphenostylis stenocarpa. The sequence goes on from OY731403.1 coordinate 30,402,823, forward strand.
GTACCCACACCTGATCCTCCATTAAAGGCGTTGAATGATAAATGGGGTTCCAACGACAAGTCTTGCAATTCAGGTATAACATGATCTGGTGGGTCTGGTTCCAAAGACTCTTGCTCATTCATTTCAACTTGTAATAACAAATATTGTTGGTTTGGACATTTATGGCCAGGTGAGAATTTCTCATCGCATGTAAAACACAATCCCTTTTCACGTCTCATCCTAATCTCAGCGGCGGATATATTTTTTATATTGGAGTGTTTGTTGTGAGTTTGAGTATATTGGGTAGTTGTGGGAGTCGTAAGTAAGGGTGGAAGGCTTGTTGTTTTTTTGGTTTGGGTAATCGAGTATGAGGTGGTCTTTTGTAGGCTATGAGGTTGATAGGATTTGTGTTTAGGGATGTATTTCTCTTCATATAACTTAGCTAAAGAAACTGTACGAATTATCGAGGTTGGAGCCTGAGCAATTACGTCCCGACGTATATCTAGTTTGAGACCGCTAATAAAGTAATCTAACAGTGCATCTGGCGTTACACCATATACACGGTTTGCTAGTACAGTAAATTCCTTGTAATATTCCTGTACTGAACCAGTTTGGGCAAGCTTGAAGAGAGTGGAACGGGGACACTCATAAGGAGAGGGCCCAAATTCCATTTCTAAAGCTCTGGTGAAACCCACCCATGAATGAAATGGGTTATTCTTTGTTAACATTTGGAACCATGGAATGACATCTGCATCCAAATGAACTGCTGCAATCGTCAATCTTTGTTCATCTGGAGTATTATAATACGTAAAAAATTGTTCGGCCTTGAAGATCCACTCAAGAACATCAGAACCATTGAAACGTGGAAAGTCCAGCTTGACAGAACAAACTTGAAATGGTTGGGATACATTGTGATGAGTCAGGTTTGAAGTGGGAGAGCCTTCATTCCTTGAAGAATTGCCTTCCTCCAATTTCTCAATTCGTGACGTGTACTCTGTATGTCTTTTTTCCATCAGCTCCAAAATACGCTTCACGTCGGCGGCAAGATCCTTCAATTGTGTGTTTTCTGCCATAGTCACTTGTTCGTTGATGAAAGCACCGAATGTTATAATGGTTAAACCAACAACTACAGTATTATGAATATTTCACTGTATTCTCAAGTCAGAGAAGAAATTGTCAAAAGGACAAAAAATATTCGCATAACAGAAAAGAAAGAGAAAATACATTCAACACACCCCTCCCCCCACTATCCAATAAAACCCATCATATATAATTATTTGCTGTCACACACGAATCCTTTCAAACATGAATTCGGTGTCTTTGTCCTGGTCTTCCTTTTGATTCTCACCTCCTTAGGATCACTTGCCACGTGTACTGCCCCACTAACAGTTGTTATTTCCTTAATTGCCCCTGTTGCTTCTTCATCTCTTATAGTAGCAAGCAGGTTCCAAAATCTAAAATTACTCTTAAAAGAAACAAACTTGTGCATTGGTCTATGTATATCATTCCGTAGTTTGGGTCATTAGAAAGGTTTATCCCTTGTTTTGATTTCATCCATAAGTAATAACTAACCTTTCAAAGTCATTGAATAATATATGGCCAGCTAATAAAACCGAATTACTTTTGGGGGACCATCAAAGAGAAGAGTACGATGTTAGCCAATAAGCGATATCACAATGTAAGATTTATACGACTCGGACTTACTGGTAATGTATCCAACTCAAATGTAGTCAATAAAGAGAATATAATTAGCAAGCACACGCCAAATCATTTGTTTCCATTATTATTTCCAGTGCTATATTCCTACTAGAGGAAGATTATCAGGGTACTCCTAGTGGTAAGTAAAAAATTCAGCAGTACATTATAATGTCATGTTACCATCCTAAAAAAGACAATCTGACACGCAAATTCTCCATGTTCTTTCTTTTCTACCTTTTACCCTCTCTGATAATTTTATCCAGATAAAATTTAACTTGGGTAATATACCCATTGATAAAAATTTATATAAAGCTTCTTCTAAGTGATATGTAAGATCCCAACAACTCTGATTTATTAAATTTTGACCAAATCTTTGTCAAAATTTTAATAATTAAATTATTAAGAATTGGGTAGAGCGACTATAGAGTTTTATGTTTATTAGATTATTTATGATTTTTTGGAATTTTTAGAAAATACTCAAAATTGATCCGTTTTGCGGGCAACTGGGCGTCAGATAGTAATTATATGATTTAGGGTAGAAATTGAAAGTAAGAGAAGTAATTAAATTAAGAATTTAATAATATTGTAAGGATGAGAAGTTGATCATTTGGTTAGACTCTTGTCATAAGATTTGAAGGCCATGAGTTATAATTTTTCTATTATTTTATAATTGTTAGAAAATACTCATGTGTGTACCTGAACATTGAGTATAGATTTAACAATTTTAATTATCACATTTAAAAATTATTGTTTTCTTGTATGTATTGAGTGTGTGTACATTAAAACTTTATTATGTGTATGAGTTGATAAGAAACATATGATGGTTGATATGGTTTGGAGTAACCCTTGAATCTTAAGGGTTGTAGGTTCAAATCTTGACTAGTCTAAAAAGGAGAAAGTAATAGATAAATTTTTGTAATCTATCCAAGTTTGTTTATCTCACCGCTGAGAGGTAAGTTATTGTAGGTTTTGCACCTAGAATAATTGAGGATTAGAAGTGGTTAAACTAAAAACTTTAAGAACTCTAATTCGTAGATATTGTTCATTGAATTTCTGAGACTTGTGTGAACATAATTATAAATTAGTATCTTCATGAAAGTTGTAGTTCTTTTAAGTTGTCAAAATTTAAAAACTGGTTTCACATTAAACGAATATTTGTAGCTCAAGTTATGTCCATTTATCTTCATGAAAGTTGTAGTTCTTTTAAGTTGTCAAAATTTTAAAACTGGTTTCACATTAAACGGATATTTGTAGCTCAAGTTATGTCCATTTTACTGTCAAGTGTTCTAGCTGTGACGTTAAGAGGTAGCCCTGTTTCAACAGCCTCAGTTTTTGAATTGCTGGGAATGATATGTGTGAAATTAGGACTTGATTCCTTCATAAAAGTTGTAAGAAATTATATTCCCGAAATTTAGAATTTTGTTTCATGTTAATAGCTTATGTGTAGCATGAGTTATAATCCAATTACCAAGGCATGTTCAGAGTGTTATTGTAGTTGAACCTAGTTGGAAACAACCACTGAAAACTGCATCTATTCTATAGGGTATTTGTGGGTTCAAATCTTGACTAGCCTAAAAAGGAGAAAATAATAGATAAATTTTTGTAATCTATCCAAGTTTGTTTATCTCAATCCGCTGAGAGGTAAGTTATTGTAGGTTTTACACCTAGAATACTAGAATAATACTTAAAATTGAGGATTAGACGTGGTTAAGCTAAAAATTTTAAGAACCCTAATTCGTAGATATTGTTCATTGAATTTCTGAGACTTGTGTGAACAGAATTATAAATTAGTATCTTCATGAAATTTGTAGTTCTTTTAAGTTATCAAAATTTAAAAACTGGTTTCACATTAAACGGATATTTGTAGCTCAAGTTATGCCCATTTTACTATCAAGTGTTCTAGCTGTGACGTTAAGAGGTAGCCCTGTTTCAACAGTCTCGGTTTTTGAATTACTGGGATTGATATGTGTGAAATTAGGACTTGATTCCTTCATAAAAGTTGTAAAAAATTATATTCCCGAAATTTAGAATTTTGTTTCATGTTAATAGCTTATGTGTAGCATGAGTTATAATCCAATTACCAAGGCATGTTCAGAGTGTTATTGTAGTTGAGCCTAGTTAGAAACAACCACTGAAAACTGCATCTATTCTATAGGGTATTTGAATTTATTTCCTTCATCAATATTGTAGGTAATTAAGTTATTAAAATTTTGGCTCAAATCTCATGCCAAAACAGTTTATATAACTCTAGAAAAAATCGAAATACTGAACCTTGTCCATATTTGCTATTGGGATTCTTCCTATTCTAAGTGCATACAAAATAGGATAATTTTCTAAGATAATTGTAAGTTGAATGTGAGCTTAAAATATTATTAGAAATAGATTAACAACACAAAGTGAACTTAAATTCTCATGAGATAGAAACATAGAAATATAAAATTCTAACTAGTATTTTATTACGTATATAGATTTTGTTGAAACACAACATCAAGCTTTGAAAGGAATAAGTGTGGACGTATCAGGTAAGGGGTGAACTATATAGTAAAGATTACATCATAAACTTGTTTGACCTTATTTGTTGAAGTTGTCTAAATTTATTATGATTGATAATTTTGATTTCATTATATGCTTGGTTGTGAAAGTGATCATGAATTGCTTACGTGTATGATGGTGTAAAATACATGTTTGGTACTCTATTATGATATGTATTGTCTTTGAGTGAACATTTATATGCATGGTGGTTTTTCATGAGAAAATTCATTGAAAGAATTGGATGATGGGTTGTGAACCCTTTTTGAACTGTATTGGAAGTTTTCTGTTTGTAACAGGTGATTGAAAATTTTTGAGAAGTCCGTATTACAAAGAAAACTCTGTCAAAATTTTTGGAAAATGTGATTTCTAAGAAAAACCACTTAGGGACTCATACATTACTCATCTGAAAATGGTGATTTGTGAAATCTGGGGAATCATAAATTATGGACTCTGAGAATACGATAGGGAGACCCTGAAAGAGGACTTGAGGATAGGAAGGGTAGTGGTTGGAGGCCCCAAAAGACCCAGGCTCGCTACCTGTTATCGGGGATCCCACTGTACAAATTTTCCTGTACCTGATTGTGCTCTTACCGTATATCAATGGTCAGTGAGCTACTGAGTTTATATTTGAGCATGGGTCTCAACAATCCTGTAGGTGAATTTTCCATGTCTAGTAGTGTCAACTCCTGGCTACCCCAGTACTGATTTGAGAAATGATTCGGGCCCACATGCATAAACATTTTAGAAAACATATTAGGATCATGCATCATTAACATCAATCATTTGGAATTTGATTGACTTGTGAATGTTTATGATGTTGATTTTAAAATGATGTATGAATTGTTGTTCACCTTCTTGTCTCTATGTTTTCTTTATTTCCTTTCTACTTGCGGTACTCGTTGGACCTGATCGGTCATTGTTTGAAGAAAGGGGAGATGACATAGATTCCATACCCGATGAATATGACACTCATACTCATTAGCTGGGAGACACAATGATGACAATATGTATTGAGATAAACATATCCAAACTTTTATAGACAATCTTTTGTAGTATATAGACCTACATGGTACTGGGTAGTAGTCACTCTTTTGTATAGTTAACTACTTTGTAGGAAGTATCTCTAATGTTGTCCTTAATATTTTGAAAGACTGTACTAGTATTTTATCTATATGTAATTATGAATATTTACTTTTAGTACTTTTTAAAACGATAAAACGTAGGAATGTGTTATTGAAAATTTATATATTAATATTATATATGAGAGAAAAATTATTATTGATTTAAAAAAAATTCTACTAAAAATTATTAATTATTCTGATTGACGTCAAAGCTATTGGTCAATCCTGATTCTGAAGAATAAACATACCATCTAACCATCAATCAACAGAGCGATAGCATCCGAGCAAAAAGAAATTTCAAACCTCAAGCACCTCATCGTACACTCCTAACTTCACTCATCCATTTTTGCACCCTGAATTTCAAATGGAAAAAATTAACCAAACTATTTAAATGATTTTTTCTATAGATCGAAGGTATAATTTATATAGCTCATAAATAAATATTAGAATTATTTGTCGAAAAAGTTAAACAAAAAAGGTTCTCCATATAAAAACAAGTAGAATTTGCACAAATATGATATAACTACCAGAAAATAAAATTTCACATTTTTATGAATTACAACATCTATCCAGTAAAATATACCCTTTCTGCAGGCTTTTTACACCTCTCTGCAATCACTTATGACTATTTATTTCAGCTTCACGGCATATAACTTCTACGATGACTTTTTAATTGACATGGAAATTCACCAAAAGCTAACACGGAAGAACACCACCCATTAGAAGTAAATAGTAGTGTTAAGATGTATATGCAAATGGTATTTTGTTGACTTTGAGCTGTCTTAAGTATAGAGATGTCATAAAAAAAAAAGTATTTTGTCTTAGAGTAGAGAGATGCAAATAAAAATGTTAAGTAGAGAGCTTCTAAACCAAAAGTTTTCCGCTGAAGACACAAATAGGTATGAAAACTCTTCCACAGGCAGAACTACAATAAGTTGCATTAATAGTAACAGTAGAGTCATGGACATTTAGTCATTCAGTAGACAAATTGCCCACAAACATAGCTAAGAAATGCTTTTCAGTGATTATTCGCACAAAAAATACATGTAAATATATAGAATTCTTTTCTTTGTTTGAGAGTTTTGGAATCTTGCTTAAAACAATACTGTGAATTTTTTTATACTGAGTCTGAATAGTCCCATATGTAACACAGTCTGTCATCAACTTGGTCCTGGTACTTGTCATACAACACAGGGAGGGACAAGCTTAGAAGAATAGCTGTCTAGAAAGTTATTAAAGAAAAATGAATGCCATCCAAGAGAATTTCAGAAAAGATAGCCTGAACACGGAAAAGCCAAAGAAGCATTGAACTTACAAATATAGAAAGTCAACAAGTTCAACAAATAATCGATTATATTATTTAAAAAATTAATAGATTATACTCAATTTGTTGAAAAAGTAATTGATTATTTTAAAAATTAATCGATCACAATTGAGTAATTAAAAATTAAATAATTTTTTTTTAAATTTTTAAATTTATATTAAGTAATATATATATATATAATATTATAATGTTTTATATAAAATTTAAAAAGATTTATATATTTATTAGATTAATAATATATTTAGATTTATGGTTGAAAGTAGTAAAATATAATTTTTATTTGTATGATTAAATTCTTTTTAATTTTTTAATTTATTTAATATTGTAATATTTTTTTTAGAAATTAATAATAAATTAGGAGGAAAATGTATATAAAAAGAAATAATATTTTTATGTAAAATTAAAATAAATTATATTTTAGATATATATATATATATATATATATATATATATATTAGTTTTTCTTTCTTATAAAAATATATAGTGAGAATTCGATTGCGAACAAATTGAAGAAATTTTTCGTGCAGCGAATTTTAAATCCATTAATTTTTTTAATTATTTCATTATGATCGATTAAATTTTTAAATAATCGATTATAATCGATTACTTTTTCTAATAATCGATTATAATTGATAATTTTTTTAAATAATTAATTTTAATCTATTACTTTTTAAATAATTGATTAGAATTGATTATTTTTTCAAATAATAGATTATAATTGATTAATTTCTCAAATATATATTAAAAAATTATAAATACAAATATATATTAAATTAAAATTAAAAAATAATTATTTATAAATTATATATTATAAAAATTATAATTATAAAATTAAAAAAATCATATTTAGAATTATAACTTAAAAAAAATTATAATTATAAAGTTAATAAAAATATAACTATTTTTAAAGTTAAATAAATTATATATATTATATAAATTATATATATATTACTTAAATTAAAAACTTTAAATTAATTATATATATTTTTTGCATAAATTAGAATAATAATTATCAACTTGAAAATAATTTATATTTAATATATATATATATATATATATATTTATATTATAGAAATGAAAATAATTTATATTTTGGAATATATATTTTATATTATAGAAACTAAAATAAATTATATTTTAGAATATATATATATATATATATATATATATATATTCTAAAACATAATTTATATTAATTTCTATAATATAAAATATATATTCCAAAATATAACTTATTTTCATTTATATATATATATATATATATATAATTTTACATCAAAATATTATTTTTTCTTATATACATATAATTTTTTAAGATTTTTATTATCCTCCTAATTTATTATTAATTTCTAAAAAAAATTATAATATCAAATAAATCAAAAAAATTAAAAAATATTTAATCATACAAATAAATTTAAATATAATATTTAATAATATATTTTAAAAATATTATTTTACTACTTTCAACAATAAATCTAAATATATTATTAATCTAATAAATATATAATTTTTTTAAAACTATATTTAAAATTATAAATTTTAAATAAAACATTATAATATTATATATATATATATATTTAATTAATGTATATTTAAAAAATTAATCGATTAATTTTAAGTTATTATGATCGATTAATTTTTCAAATAATTGATTATTCTTTTAAATAATTAAGTATACTCTATTAGTTTTTAAAATAATGAATTACTTTTTCAAATAATTGATTATAATCGATTAATTTTTAAAATATAAATTAAATCATTATAAATAAAAATATATATTAAACTAACATTAAAAAAATTTATTTATAAATTATATAAATTATAATTATAAAGTAAAAAAAATTATATTTAGAATTATAACTTTAAAAAAATTATAATTATAAAATCATTAAAAATATAACTATTTTTAATATTAAATAAATTATATATATTATAATTATATATATATATATATATATATATTATATATATATTGCATAAATTAAAATTACATATATAAATTTCAAATTAATTATTATATATATATATATTGCATAAATTAAAATAATAATTATCTACGTAAAAATAAATTATATTTAATATATATTCCAAAATATAACTTATTTTTATTTTTATAATATATATATATATATATATATATATATATATATCTTCTTCTAAAATATTACAAAACACCAAAAAATATACATTTCAAAAATATAATTTTACATCAAAATATTATTTCATCTTATATACATATAATTTTTAAGATTTTTATTATCCTCCTAATTTATTATTAATTTCTAAAAAATATATTACAATATCAAATAAATCAAAGAATTAAAAAAAATTAACCATAAAATAAAATATAAATATAATATTTAATAATATATTTTAAAAATATTATTTTACTACTTTCAACAATAAATCTAAATATATTATTAATTTTAGAAATATACAAATCTTTTTAAATATATAATTTAAAACTATAAATATTAAATAAAATATTATAATATTATATATATATATATATATATATATATATATATATTAGTTTTTCTTTCTTAACAAAATAAATAAAAAAACTATTCAAAGTTCGTTTGCCGGACAATCGAATTCTAAATGGTTTGAAAAAAATAAAAAATATAGTAACGTTCAAGTTTCGTATATTAGAGAATCAAATTTTTAACTAAAAAAAATTGTGCTATGTAAGTAAATAAAACCTAGAGTGCTATTTGAGTAATTAAAAAATAAACGTGTGTCATTGAAGAAAAAATTTCAATAAAAAACACATCATGAAAATGAAAGTTAGATGTTGACTATATATCAAACTTATATATGAACAAGTTAAATTTTAAAAGACAAAATAAATAACTATTAAATAATTTTACATTTTATTATCTTAGTGCTAGTCAAGTTTGTTATTCTAACTTCATCACATGGAAAGAAAAATAAAAATAAAAATAAAAATAATAATATAATTGCAAAATTTTAAACAAATTTAAAAAGTTATACACAGGGAATACAAAAATTGCACACATTGGGGACAATCGATCCTTATTTTATTAACTCCTAATATATATATATATATATATTTTTTTTTTTTTTTTTGTTACAGACAGGAAGGTTTAAACCCTATGCAGAATACTTTATTGACACCCATTATTTATATTCATCATGAAAGTGTAGCTCTCATGTATATTTATTAATAAAGAAAATCACATGCAAACCACATATTTATTATTGGTTTAGATTCATTCATCAAATATAAAATAAATATTTGACAGAATTAAAACAATGTAGCCCATAGGAAGAACACATCCCCTGTTCTTAGAGAAGAGAATTGAAATTCAAAGAAACCCTTAACAATCTTCCAATGGCTTAAGGTTTCCAAAGTTCAGAAAAAAAAAGAAAAAAAAGAGGCTTGGATTCAAAATTTCCTAACGCCAGTTTCCTGTTAAAAGAAACATACAGTAGAAAACAAATAAGCGTAGTAGATGTTCCAGAAACAAGATCAACAAGATATTCCATAGTTGCAAGAGTTATAACGATGAGACAAACAAATCCTCGTAGAAGAATTTTTTATAAAGCTGCATAAGTGCTGTCTGGAAGAATATGGTGACTACGACACCATCCCCATCTGGGCTTCGAACAATTGATGCTCTATCTTCTTGAGTGACTCTTGGTAAACCAAAATAAATAGGCTTTCCCCAACCAAAGTCTGCTTCATACACTGGCATGGTGGTCAAGCTTGTTAGCAGAATGTTATGATTTCCAGCATAAGGGATATTCATAAGGTGTCCTTGTCCCTTGAAAAAGGCCCTTATGTGATCCTGTTGCCCTTGCCCTAAACTAGCCTTTAATTGTGACCTTATGAACTCATCCGTAACCGCATGAGCTGCTTCCCTTATCTTTCCAGCAGCAAAACCTAAAGGGTTTGCTATGATATCGCTCTCATAACATTTTGGTGTCACTCCTTTGGCCAAAGCATTCCCAAAATAGTTCTGAGGAAGAGGTGGATTCAATCTACTGCGAATATTAACACTAAACCGAACAAAAGTTGGGTGGTTCTCACCAGATTCACGAGCCTTGGCTGCACATCTCCATATATGAGCAGCAACAACTTCAAATCTGCTGTAAGGTCTTGCCCCTTCTTTTGAAGGTTTTTCATTAGCTTTCTTCTTTAGCCTCTCCACCTGGCTTGATGTGAGTTTCAACAACGAAGCACTTCTCTCCTTCTTCTCTGTTTGTGCTGTTTGTGGCACAGGCTTCCACTCTGGGAGTTTAACACTTGGTGATGAATGTTGCGGTGGTATTTTGAACCCTGATCGATCTAGAAATGGAATTTCAGTAGGTTCTAGTTCTTCTCCTCGATTCACCTTTGCCCAATGGTTTATTAAGCGCATTATGCCGGTCGCATCGGTCAAAGGGTGAGAGATAACAACTCCAAGGGCAAGTCCTTCACCACCATGGAACCTTGTTAACTGAAGTAGCAGTAGTGGAATCTCCTCTATAGGTTGAGTGTAATCAACTTTGGGAACAAGTTCCTCTGTTGAATCCGAAGGTGAAAAGTCTCCATATTCACCAAATGTCTTTGAGCTTTCGGCTTCAAGTAATGTGACTCCCTTTGCATTGCAATCCACTTCCATTCGATCCCCTTTTGTCAATCTCAATCTGCCAGCTGCTGGATAGTAGTGAACTAAAGTCTTGCTAAGAGAGTTCTTCATCCTCTCAATGAGATTGCCGTGGTGTTTTGCTTTGTAGATGTAGATATTTGGTACGTGAGCTAGGAACCCGATTTGGTCACTATCTGATAGCCATAAAGGATCAGTGGGAGTTGGTTGGTTTGGAGTGACATTATGAGAAGCCACAATGGTTACCATTTTGTTGCTTGAAGGTTTGAATGTGTCTGAGGCTGTTATGTTTTTCAGCTCTTTTATATAGTGCTCTCAAAGATCCTACAAATAACGAGATCTGTAATTAATTGCACTTCAAGAGCACCATGTGTAACCGAAATCCACTCCCCACCTCACAAACACACACAAACAAACAACAAAATAATGATGTTTTTATTTGTATTTTTTAGTGTCAAAATATCATTTTTGGCTAGGACAGAAACTTCCCATTTTGAATTGTTTTGACAATTTCGACAACCTAATCCTTATATGTATTGAGGCTTTGCATATAAAAAAAAAGAGAGTAAAAATAAAAAGCAATTTCCCAAGGGTTGAAATCTTAATAGAAATTATATAAAAATCGAATTTGTTGTATACAAACATAAATCTGTCAGAAAAAAACACACACAAAGAAATAACTCCTAAAATTAGACTATTGTTATGAATTATTTTTAACTATATATTAACTTTATTAAGATGTTATATCAAATATTTCAAAATTGTGAATTGTAGCTTTTTGCCAAGGTATAAAATGAGGCCGCCTTTTCTATCAATATCATAGAATTGTAACATCTTGGTCTTAAAGTAATATAACTTAGTGTTATGAGGCACTCATGTATTTTTTTTTAAATCACTTGTATATTTTCTTAAATCCAAATTTGTATATAAATGAGTGAAAAACATATTGAAAAATTAACAAAAATCGTAATTGGATGAGGAAGTATGAGTACACACTCACTTAAAACATAAACAAACCTACATTAATAAGAAAAACTGACAAGAGAATACAATATTATCATAATAACAAAATTATTTAATATTTCGTCTACATCTAATTTCATCTTACTGTTATTAAAAGATCTCATTATTAATTGGAGTTTTCATTCAAAACTATAAATGAAAGATGTCAATAACTTCATTACAATATTCATATACTTCCAACTTTCTCTCCCGCTTATCTTTATATATTATAAGGTTGCTTGTTTTCTACGTAAGTAAATAAAAAACCACATTATTATACCATCAGCAAAATATACAAGCATACAAATATTAATTTACTAATTAGTCGTAGCATTAAAAAATCAACATGAATGCTTCAAACAATAATATTTCTCATACAAAAGACATTAACTGAGAATTAATCGCAAAACATTGTGCGCTCCTTTTCAGGGTAACATAATATACTCGAGGAATGCACGCACTTATTTTTTTTATGTGAACAAGGTAATGATAATTTAGTAGGATGGCTCTTTTGACCAAACTAGCGTTTCAAAGCTTTTGCGGGTTCTGCGTACTAGCTAGGAAGTTTTACGTTTTAAATTCAGGAGGATAATTTATTTTAATAAAGTATTTAAAATATTTTATTTTATACAAAATTATTGTTTTGATATAAAATTTAAATGTAATTGAGATTTTAGAAATCAAATAAGGATATTTTGATTATTTAAAATAAGATAATTCTAAATTTTATTTTAAAAAATATATTTTTTTCAAATTTATGTATCGTCTCTTTATATTTTCTCTTTTACTCACTTTCGATTGAGATATTTTCGATTCATTTTAACTATTTGAACATGAGTTGACCTACTTCGACTAAGATAAGTATGACCTCGCCTCGACCCAATCCATCTTAACCTATTCGAACCAATCTTACACGTTTTGAATATATTCGAACCATCCCGACCTAATCATTCTCAATCTGGTTTATTTTGTATTGGTTTGACTCAACCCATTCCAACTTGACTGTCATAACCTCATACAACCTTTCCAAATTAGGTTCAACCCAGCTATCCAAAATAAGTCTGACCCACCCCGACTCAACCAATCTCGATCTAACTCGACTCGACTCGACATGATTTGATTCATCTTGAGACACACAACCTAACTTATTTCAACCTATCAACCTAGCCTACTTGATCAAATCTAGTCCAATTTGACCCAATCTTCCCGACTAGTACAATTTGTCTTGACCAGACCCAACTTTACCAATCTGGTTTATTTCAATCAGACTTGACTCGATCTAGCTTCATGATTTGTCTTGATCCAACATCCTATGTTGATAAGGGTCAAGTATTGTGAGCTAAACCTAATTCACAAATCTAGTAATGATAAATTTTATATTTGATAGTAATTGAAATACTTTACCAAAAACAAGAAAATTAAAATTCAATAAATTTGAATTGTCTTATTCAAATAAATCATTTTAAAAAATAAATTATTTAAAATGAAAGAAATTTAAATTCAAGAGGGAGGGAGTGAATTGATCTTTACAAACTTTTTTGCAACTTACGAGATACAAATTAACAATTTCAAAGATTAAGAGATCTTATCAAGTATTAATCTAAGAAAACTTAAATAGATATAAGTGATGAGTGAAGAAAAGAAACACCAAGATTTATACTTGGTTCACCCAAATCACTGGGCTACATCTAGTTCTCAACCAATTTCCAGTTTGAGTTCCACTAGATTGAAAATATTTTGATTACAGAATCAAATTACAAAACACTCAACTTGCACCAAGAACTAAATTCCAGTTCTTGAACCTAACCTACAATCAAGTTCCAGTTGCGAGAACTAGTGCCAAATCTTCCGGACACCAAGAGTATACAAAAACTAAAAAGAATTGAAAAAGTTGAAGAAACTAGAATAATCAAATCGGTTATGCAGATGCAGAATTCCAATATGCAGAATGAGTTTCTTCGCAAGCAAAAACAAAAAATGTCTTAAGAAAGAATTCTAAAATTTCTCACTGGAAAGGGTGCGCTTCTCTCTTGAAAAGATCTCTAAAGATTACTTGATTGATTTCTAAAGTGTGTATCTTAAAACGTTGAAGCAAATATGTTTATATAGAGATTTTTCTAACTAACTGATCTGATTAATCGATTAATTCACTCTTTAATCAATTAAAATAACTTTACTTTAATGGTTTTAACTAATAAAAATATCATTTAATCGATTAAAATGTTCTTACAAATTTTTTTGAGGCGTTTTAATTGATAAAAACGTGGTTTAATCGATTAAAATACTTCCAAAGGCATTTTAACTAATAAAAATGAGTTTTAATCGATTAAAACAGTGATACAAAAATTGCTTAAGTGTTTTTAATCGATTAATTCGAAGTTATATCGATTAAAATTTTGGCGATAAGTTTTCTAAAACTTCTTAAATGTTTTTAATCGATTAATTTGAAGATATATCAATTAAAATACTCACAAAAGGTTTTTCAAAATTTCTTAAGTGAAATTAATTGATTAATTCGAAGATATATAGATTAAAATTGCAACGAAAAATGTTTTCACTTGGTTTGAGTGGTTTTAATCGATTATTTCGAAAATATATTAGTTAAAATACTGATAGAAGATTTTCCAAAACTTCTTAAGTGAAAATAATCGATTAATTCGAAGATGTATCAATTAAAACTTGACAGAAAATGTTTTTGCATGTTTTAATTGATTAATTCAAAAATGTATCGGTTAAAAATGTGATAGAAGTGTTTTCAAGTTCCTTTAAGTGATTTTAATTGATTAATTCATAAATGTATCAGTTAAATCCAAGACTTAAGAGCAAATTAACCGATTAAAAGACTTTTTAACATATTAAAATGTTTTAAGGCATTTTTATTTTTTTCAAATGATAGAACCTCATGCTGTAGGATTGGTTAGATGATTATACCTACTCAATATCGATGTAGACTCACTAAAGGACCATAACACAACATCTCCTATTCCATAATTCCTTTGACTTCATCAAATCTTTAAGATCTTCAATCATCATCAGTCTCCCCCGATTTGATGAAGACAAACTCCTTTTTGAATCTTGTAGAGAAGTCACTAGATGTTTTTGTGTTAGTGATGCAGTTTAATGTTAGTGAGTTTTATTCAATATGTATTTCTCCCCCTTTGACTTTATTAAAAAAATAGAGAAAAGAGTAGTAAGTCAAAATATATCATGCATAACATATTAAAGGTGCAGAGTGTTCTGGTAAGAAGCCAATAAAATATTACAGACCTAGAAAAATTAAAAGAAAAAAAGAAGAACAAAAGAAAAGAACTGTGATAAAAAGAGGGACCCGTTTACCGTGACTGTTCAGCCATCCCATTCTCCTTGATTTAGTTGCATATCTTTCAGTTTGGTGTATATATCAATAATTTGGTTGCCGAGATTGGAGAATTGAGTATTGGTGTGCTGGTAGTGTTGGTATGTCATCTGCATATGTTTTCGCTGATTCTCTTGCAAGGATGACATTTGAGAGAGAGGAGTTCCTCGATCCGGTTGAGCATAATATGGAGTGATCTCCATGTTTTAAAAATCAGCAGACGTGTATTCTTCAGCAGTTTGAGGAACTTCTGCAGCTAGAGGGGATGGGATTTCAGTGTGATCATATTCCTCTTCATCATTATCTTCAACATTCTAGCTTTAGCCTTTAAGATCCATTCTCCATCAACTTTGATGAACCCCATCTTACGTAGTATAGAATCATCAATTTCATTAAAAATTTTTGGAGCATATACATATTCTCCTGACAAGTCAACTGCAAAATGTTTAAAGTATTTGTTAAGCAATATAGCATAGGGTAAGTGGAAGTCACTTAGCCTTTTAGCCTTGATCATGTGATCTTTAATCACATAAACCCAATTAACCAGAATGTTGTTTTGGATGCAGTACATAAGGGCCAAGTCTTCTTCATTTAGTAGAGCATGGTTGCTCCCCCTAGGTGTTAGCACCAATGCAATGATGAAAGCCAACAATCTTTGTTCTAGCCTCATTTTCCCTACATTTAGAATTCTGACCTAATCATTGTTGTCTTTGAGGCAAGATCTGAAGAATTGAATTTTGTTGAAATTGGGCAGCTCAGATACGTTCCCCTTAGACACCTTGACTCCTTCATCTCGGAGACCAGCTACCTGCTCTCATACTAAAGGAGTGATCATCATATCAACTCCTTTCACTTGTGATTTGATTGTAGAGCCATCAACAGTGAGGTCAGAGTAGAAGACACGAACAAGGTTCGGTTGTAAGTTTCCAATGTATTCAACAAACGTTTTTAGCTTTTGGCTTTTCAAATGCCTCCTCAAAGGTGTAAAACCTTCTTTGTCAAGCCAAGAAAGTTGGATATATTTGGGTATGACCAGTTGTTTCTTACTGAAGTTAGTGATGAAGGTGTTCATCCGATTAAACCAATGACCCCCAGGATTTGCAGTAGTAAAGGAAGAATCCCCCTTATTTTTCTTTCTCCCAGTTTTTGATCTCTTGAACATTTTTGTAGTAATAATTTGAGAGGAAGATCGGGTGGTTAAAAGAAGAGAAAGAAGAGTGATCAAGATGAAGAAGAGAGTAAGTATTGAGTTAAAGAAGTAAAACCCAAATTTTAAAGAAAAATAGAGACCAAATGTGAGAGATGAATTCTGAAGTCCATGAATCAGTCAATGGAATCCTTTAGTGTCTCCAGCTTTTTCAAATTTAGATGTTCCCTTGACCAGCTACAACTGTACTAGAATTGCACAGTGGGTTGCAGAATCTGACCATATATAAGTTAATTTGATCTTTTAAAAGATAAGGGTTGACTTGTCAACAATGTGCTTTAATGTTGTTTCTAGATTTAACAAATAACGAATCTTGATTTTCAATCTTTGATTGACTGTTTAATTTCCAAAATCTTGCAATTAAAAGACTCCAAAACAATTTCCAAGAACAAACTAATCGATTATTTTGCCAATTAATCAATTAATTTTGATATGGATATGAGTTAAAAATATAATGATAGAATATTAATCAATTAAAATGAGAAAGAATCGATTAATTTTGTACCAATTAATGTTTTTAACTGATGTAAATCATATTTTAACGAATTAAAACAAAGATGAGAAATATAAACTGGAAACCCGAGAACTTTTAATCGATTAATTCGATAAATAATCGATTAAAACAATACGGATAGTTTTTCAAAAAGTATCTATAAGTGAATTTAACCAATTATTTTGAGAATTTAATCGATTCGAAGAGAATATCTTTGTTGATTCTAGTATTTTAATCGATTAAAACTATTTTATATCAATTAAATCAATAGTTAAGTAAGAATTTATGCAATGTTTGATGTATCCAAAATGCCTAATTCAGTTATGATATTATAAAAGCGATCACGAGCAAGAAGTTTTGTGAAAATGTCTGGTAATTGTTTCTCAGTTTCTATGAAAAAGATTTTACAATCACCTTTTGAAACATGATCCTTAATGAAATGATGTCTTTCAATGTGTTTTATTCTATAATGTTGTATTGGATTCTTTGTTAATATGATAGCACTGGTATTATCACATAGACGAGGTATTTTACTAAGAATCAAACTATAGTCTTCAAGTTGTTGTTTGAGCCATAAAGATTGGGCACAAAAACTTCCAACATCAATAGATTATGCCTCTGTTGTAGAAAGAGCAACACATGCTTGTTTTTTGCTATGCCATGAAATTAGGTTGCTTCCAAGAAGATGGTAGTTTCCACTTGTACTTTTCTTGTCAAGTTTGCATCCTGCAAAGTCTGAGTCAAAATAACCAATTAGATTAAGTTTTTACTCACCAGGATACCACAAACCAACATTTAATGCTCCTTTGAGGTATTTGAGGATTCTCTTTGCAATAGAAAAATGAGATTCTTTTGGAGCTGACTGGAATCTTGCACACATGCATACACTAAACATTATGTCAGGCCTACTTGAGATATAATAGAGAACGAATAAGTCCCCCTATATGTGGTTTGATCAATTGGTTTCCCTTTTTCATCTGCATCAAGATAACAGTTAGTGGACATTGGTGTGGATGCCTCCTTGTAGTGCTCCATCTCAAATTTCTTCAAGAGTTTTGTATAGTATTTTGTTTGATGAAGAAAGCTTCCTCCCTGTAACTGTTTGACTAAAACTTTGGAGATTAACAACAATCATTCTTTTCTAAGTGAACAAGAAAGTTTTTTTTCTAGCTATTTGAATACTGTTTTTAATAGTGATTGCGATCATTACATGTATGATAGTCAATTTAGTTGGAACAAAAATATTAATAGTTGCATTGATAGTTATCTTCATTCTCAAATATATATTGATAGTTGCATTTTAGATGATATTGAGAAATACAATGACAGTTATTTTTATAGTTCTTTTTTTGGTAAGGGCAAAAATTGTAATGAAAGTGAGAATTCTAGTTCTAGTTTAATAGCTAGTACGAATGATACAAATGATAGTGATTCCACTATAGGAGAAAATTCTAAGAATTTCCTTGAAGGGCAAAATTTGACGCATTTGTGGATTGAATGCGAAAAATTGTTATGAATTACATTATAAAAAATCCGCTCTCCCGGGTCACATAGATTGGTTGAAAGGTCTGAAAGAGAACGTTGTTTTAGGGGGAATGATGCCAGTTGGTACCGGATTCAAAAGAATAATACACCGTTCAAAGAAAATGCACTATAACAAGATTACCTCGGAAACAAAAAAAAAATTATTCGAGGACAAAATGAGAGATATTTTGTTTCACCTCGAATAAATTTTTTTTTTTTTTGTTTCAAAGAATTTATGTGATACATCAAAGCAATCTAAGATTTCATAATTCCTAAAATAATGACTCTTAAGGTCGCATTATGAATAATTCCAACAACATTTGCATCAATTGGTTTTGGAATTAATTCCCATACATTGTTTCTTGTAAATTGGTTCAGTTCTTCATGCATTGCATTTATCCAATTGTTATCATTTAATGCATCAATTATAGATTTTGGTTCTATTTGTGAAATAAAGGCCATGTGATTACAAAATTTATTCAAAGAATTTCTGGTAGAAACTCCCTGATTAATCTGTCCAATGATGTTATCAATTGAGAGATTTCTTGGTGTCTTCTATTCTTTGGGCAATTGCTCTTCAGATTCATCAAGAATTTCCTCCTATTTCTAAAAAATAGTTGATTATGGCAATTTTAACTAATACATTTTATTAATTAAAATTTCTTCACCTGATTCTGCACATTTGAAATCTCCTATACCGATAATTCTGTCTTTGTTATTATCTCTGTAGACTCCAAATCTCGCCCGACTCTCTATTAAAGCCGAAGATCGCCCGTTTCGAAGATGGTCAAGACTTTGTTAAGTCCCTAGTAGCTTGTTCTAGGTTCCATTTAAGATAGGAAGGGTTTTTAGAGGCATTAAAAATTGGGAAATCCGCTGGAGACAGTAGATGGTCGTCCAAGACAAGCGGATGGTCGTCCAGAACAGGCAGATGGCCGTCCAGGACAAGCAGATGGTCGTCCATGGCAACTTTAAGGCCATGGACAGCCGTCCACTTAGCTTGGACAGTCATCCATGGCCAAAAGTTGCCATGGACGGCCGTCCACACTACATGGATGGTCATCCATGTCCACTTTTTGCCATGGACGACCATGCACTAAGTCCAGACGGCCGTCCACCTTTTCCAGGCCCGATTCCCTATAAATAGAAGCTCCCATTCTCCGAATTTTCACACCTTTTCACTCCTAACACTCTCTAGGAAGCTTTTTGGCACTTTAGAGTGACTCCAAGCATTATTCTGGGGTTCGAGTGAGCTTTCCAATTTTCGTTAAAGTTGAAATTGGTTAAGGAAGTCTCTTTTTGAGACGTCCGACCCTCGGTAGAGTGACTTTTCTTTATTTTGCGGGAGGAGCGTGCTTGTAGAGTGCGGGGACTGCCAAAAAGCATCCTCAAGTTTTCGAAGAGTTAATATAAAGCTTGCTTCGGAGGTTCCTTCTCTATTCTCTGTCTCTTTTACTGCTTTCTTTATCGCTTTCTTTGTGTGCATTATATAATAGGGCCATGTAGACATTTAAATTCTGCAAGTAGATAGAATAATAGGGTAAAAGCATAATTTCTTTAAGTGTTTATTTTCTAAGTTAGTCCATCATAGCGAACCCGAAAGTGGCGTTGTGGGGTGTTAACACCTTCCCCACACGTAACTAACTCCCTTACCTGACTCTGGTTGTAATGGCCAAAGTTGATTTTTTCTAAAACCACTGCCTTCTTATTTTTCTTTACCTTTTTCAGTGTTTAAGGTTAAAATACTGATGGCGACTCCTCGAACCCTTTCGAAAACCTCACCTTTAGGTCCAGCCCGACTATCGGACAGCCTAAAGGCGTTGAACCACATCTTTAAAAAAACGCGAGTCATATCAAAACCATCGCGTCGCTCCGACTGTCTCTTCTGACGACAGCGACAGATGGCGACTCCACTAGGGAAGCTAGAAAGTTTATCCCATTTAGTGATGGACTAGCTTAGGAAATAAAAACTAGAAATTACGCTTTTACCCTTTCTTGCTTTTATAACATGCTTTACTATTTGGTTTTAATAATTGTTGTATGCTTATTTTCTGCAATTGTCTAAAATAAATTGTACACAACCCTTGCACACTATAGTCCCTCTATACCCGGGGGCAAGAGAGAATACACATAGGGAGTGGGTGGCAGGTACGATTGACCATGGTAATGGCCATAGTGCCAGCAGGTCGTTGTCGGAAACCACCACTCAAGGTGATAACCTTCTTCTTCTGGTCTAAGAACATCGACACGGACATCCGTGCATGGTTCGAAGACTGGAAGATTGAAGGGTCCCTATAATGGGGGCACCTTGGGGGCCTGGCTTTGGTGAGAACAGTTAGAACATACCTTTGCCAATGCACTTTTCTGCAGGAAACCCCTACCTCGTAAACCCTAAACGTAACTCTATTCGTGGATGAGTGAATTGTTTGTGTATTCGTTTGTTGCATTTGTTTGTTGCATAGCATAACCATATAACAGCAAAACAAAAAAAAAACGAAATCTCAAAAATATTTTCACAATAAACACTTTTATCTCGGACAATCTGCCTTTTAGCTAGCCTGGTTTCAGGTTCTTTGTAAGCTAAGTAGTCACGCAGTTCGACAGAAGAGATAAAAGGGTAATAAAAAAAATTATAATAACAAAATCAAAACATTCACAAAAATAATTTGATAAAGTCGTATCATTCATATTGCATCATGCCATAAGTGGAAAAACCAAGAGAGAAAATAAATGCATAAGGAAAGTATGCATACACATCATTTTAATAAATCCCTAAAAAATGGGTCTTAGAAGCGTTTTTTGGGAAAATTACTCGGCTAAATCCCCTTTGGGGATTTATAACCTTGTTCTTACCCTTTTCTCTTCGTTTTGATATATTGTGCGTCCAAATCGGACATCCCAGTCAAAAGTTATGTCACTTTGAACATCTACCGCCCTTTTGTACTGGTGCATGCATAAATACATTCATTCTAGGGGGCATTATATATCCCTAAGACAAAGGCGAAAGAGGCCCAAGTGCGCTTGTAATCTTCCATAAGGAAGAGATAAGTGTGTTAAGGTATATGGTGAACTTTACGAGAAAAGAACCATTCTACCAAAGTGGGTATGGCACTCCGCAAAGCGTAAGCTTTAAGGATGATACCAAAGTCATTATCTTAAGGCATATCTATCCCACACTAATAATTCATTTTTAATAAAAACCCTAATTCATCTGCATTCTAGAAAGTGGCTGGTCTTTCTATGGTCCGAACTCATGCACAAAAGGCTAGAGCGATGGAGCAGCTAGAAGAGCAGAACCGTAAGCTCACCGCTGAGCTTAATGCTATGAAAGAACAAATGACGTAAATGATGGAGTTAATGCGCCAGCATAATCTCAATAAGGGCGATACTCATGGTGATCGCGCATCTCACCATGAGGAAGAAGAAAAGGAAGAGGCCCCTATGTAGTCCGAAGCAAGGGCGATGCTCATCTAGCCCCCTGAAGTCTCCAAGCAACAAATCTTCGCTCTGGAAGAGAGACTTAGGGCCATGGAGGGGCATAACTTTGACGTAAAGGAGGCAGCTAATATGTGTCTTGTCAAGAACATTTGTTTCCCTCCGAAGTTCAAGGTCCCAGACTTCCCGAAGTACATGAGAATGACTTGCCCTAGGAGTCATCTTACTATGTACTGCCGCAAGATGGCTCCCCACGCGGACAACGAAGAACTCCTGATACACTGCTTTCAGGAGAGCCTGACTGATTCAGATCTGAATTGGTACATGCAGTTAGAAAATGGACAAGTCCAAAACTGGAAACAGTTGGCAGATGCCTTTCTTCGTTGCTATAAGTACAACATAGATCTGACCCCTGATAGGTCGGATCTCCAAACACTAAGCAAGAAAGAAGAAGAATCCTTTAAGGCGTATGCCCAGCGATGGAGGGAACTAGCCGCCCAAGTGGAGCCTCCGCTATCAGACAAGGAGACCGTGTCTATGTTCATCAACTCGTTGACTGGACCCTATTACGACAAAATGATAGGGAACACGTCAACCCTCTTTGCAGACGTGGTCACCATAGACGAGAGGGTGGAGCAGGGATTGAAGAGTGGAAGGATAGCGCGACCTTCCTCCTCCAACGCATCATTTAAGAAGTCCCTGGGCAGGAAGAAGGAGGAGAATGTAAACGCCATTAACCTCAGCACTCCTTCTTCTTCTTCGAAGCTAACTAGGCAATCCCAGAGGCAGGAAAGGAAGCTCACTCCCATTCCAACCTCTTATGGGAGTTTACTGCCCAAACTGGTGGAGGCCAAGCTCCTGGCATACGTCCAGCCAAGAAAGGTGGACCCACCTTACCCTGAGTGGTATAAGCCTAATGAGAAATGCGCTTACCACTCGGGCGCTCCCGAGCACTCGGTGGAGAAGCTGTTGGGCCTTAAAATATAAGGTCCAGGATTTAATAGACGCCGGATGGGTCACCTTTGACGCTCCAGCCCCAGAGCATAGAAGTCAAGCCTCCGTCGCAACCGAGTGATAGGGTCGGATAGGAAGGACCAAGCTGTTAGGGTTATTTCTCTTTTTTTAAAGCTTTCTTTGTATTTCTTGCGGTCCCGGCCCGTGGCCGTGAGATCATCGACTAAAAGGGCTTTTTGTACCTTTTCCTTTATTTCAATACATGAGGCATTTTTCATCCATATTCACATTTATTCTTTTCCCTCTTCTATTTATTATTCTTTCAAAATAACTGAATAATAAAATCTATACCCAAAACAGAACCCTTAAAACAATCATGTCTATGATTGATGAATCTCTCGTGGGATCCGGAAGTTGAAGGCGAATGGGTCGAATTCGACAAGTGAGCAGGAGACCATTTCTCCGGACATGCAAAGATTGCTTGGAAAGAGAATCTCGCTCCATACAACCTTATTAGGAAGAGACAGAGACGGTCAATTTGGGACGTAAGGACTATAAGAAGGAAGTGAGTATCGACACCCAAATCGATAGTGACATCGGGGAACGGTTAATTCGGTTATTGGAAGAATACGCGGACGTATTCGCTTGGTCTTACCATGACATGCCTGGACTCGATGAAAGCATAGTGAAGCATAAACTACCTTTGAAAGAGGGTTTCCGGCCAATAAAGCAAAAGCTAAGAAGGATGAAACCCGATTGGTCCTTAAAAATTAAGGAGGAAGTATAGAAACAATCTGGACGCTAATTTTCCGATCTTATCCAAATACCCCGAATGGATGGCAAACATCGTGCCAGTCATGAAAAAGAATGGGAAAATCGAGTGTGTGTAGATTACAGGGATCTAAACCGAGCAAGTCCAAAAGACGATTTTTCCCTACCGCACATCAACACGTTGGTGGATCACACCGCCACGAACGCACTCTATTCCTTCATGGATGGATACGCGGGGTATAATCAGATTAAGCTAGCCGTCAAAGATAGAGAAAAAACTTCCTTCATCACACCATGGGGAACGTTCTGTTACAGAGTCATGCCGTTTGGACTCAAGAACGCAAGGGCTACTTATCAAAGGGCTATGGTAACATTATTCCACGACATGATCCACAAAGAAATTGAAGTTTATGTGGATGACATGATTACCAAATCCAAGAACGAAATGGACCACATTCTCTATTTGAGGAAATTATTCGATCGACTTTGAAAGTATCAACTGAAGCTAAACCCGGCTAAGTGTACATTTGGAGTACGGTCGGGTAAACTACTTGGGTTTATCGTCAGTAAAAAGGGAATAGAGGTATTTTAGAAATTTTAGAAAACAAAAGCAATTTTAGAAATGTCCCCACCAAAAACTGAAAAGGAGATCAGAGGATTTCTTGGCTGGATTAACTACATAGCAAGGTTCATCGCACAACTCACAAATAAATGTGCACCCATCTTCAAACTGTTGCGCAAGAACCAACCAACAGTTTGGAATGAAGATTGTCAACAAGCTTTTGAGAAAATTAAGTTGTGCTTAACCAATCCACCAGTATTGGTGCCTCCCGTTAAAGGAAAACCTCTTATTCTTTATCTATCGGTACTCGATGAATCTATGGGATGTGTGTTCGGTCAACAGGATGATACGGGGAAGAAAGAACAAGTCATATACTACCTCAGCAAAAAGTTCCTAGACTATGAGACTCATTATACACCACTCGAAAAAACTTGTTGTGCATTGGTGTGGGCAACTCAACGTCTCAGCAGTATATGATTAGACATACAACTTAGTTGGTTTCCAAAATGGATCCAATCAAATACCTGTTTAAAAAACCCGTCCTGACTGGAAGAATAGTCAGGTGGCAAGTACTCCTTTCAGAATTTGACATCTTCTATGTCACCCAAAAAACTATCAAAGGTAGTCCCCTAGCAGACTACCTAGCACACGGATCAACAAACGAATATCAATCCCTACAAGATGATTTTCCAGATGAACACATCATGCATATCCAACATGATGTACCCGAAGACGATGCATGGACTATGTTCTTCGACGGAGCCTCGAACATGCTTGGACACGGGATAGGAGCTGTTTTAATATCCCCTGAAAAGAAGTACATCCAGGTGACAGTCAGGCTAAATTTCAACTGCACCAATAACATGGGTGAGTATGAAGCCTGCGCCCTAGGATTCCAAGCAGCTCTAGATCATGGGGTGACCAAACTCAAAGTTTTCGGTGACTCATCCCTTGTCATCTACCAACTCAAGGGTGAATGAGAAACCAGAAAGTCTAAATTGATCCCATATCTAGAGTACATCCGGAATATGATTTCGAGGATGGAAAACGTCACTTTTGAGTACATCCCTCGGGAAGACAATCAGTTCGCAGATGCCCTCGCTACTTTGTCATCCATGTTCGCCTTAGATCAAGAACGTGAGATACCAATTATTCAAATAAGGTTGCATGATAAACAATCTTTTTCTATGGCAGTAACTAGCGAGGAAGACAAATCTCCTTGGTATTAGGACATCAAGCGATACCTCACGAACAGTGGCGAGATCTTCTTCGGAGCCGAGGGGGTCGTGGCCCCCCAAAGTTTTGTAACTCCCATGTAATTTATGATTTTGGCCCCTCCAAACTTAATGAACATTTAATATATTTACTTGTATATTTACAATTCTATCCTCTCGATCCCTCCTCGGCTTTGTAACTCTCATATAATTTATGATTTTGCCCCCCTCAAACTTAAAGATGATTTAATATATTTAACTATATATCTATAATTTTATCCTTTCACCCTTTCATCTTTTTTCTTCCTTTTTATATTTATTTATTATTTATTAATAATATATTATTTGGCCCCCCAAAATCAATGGTCAAGATCCGCCACTTGCTCACGAAGGGCGAATATCGCGAGGGAATTAATAATAACAACAAAAGGACCATTCGGAAGAGAGCTATAGGGTTCACGCTGATTGGAGGAACCCTTTATAAGAAAAATTTTGACTTCAGCCTCCTGAGGTGTGTAGACCGTGAAGAGGCTCAAACCTTGATTAAGGAGATTCATGAAGGAGCCTTCGAAACCCACACACCGGGGCATGTCATGGCAAAAAAGATCCTAAGGGCGAGGATACTTCGGTCCACGATGGAAGGTGATTGTCATCAATACGCAAAGCAATGTCACAAATGCCGGGTCTATGCCGACAATGTTCATGTCCCATCGGCACCCCTCAACGTCTTGGCTACACCATGGC
This sequence comes from Sphenostylis stenocarpa, assembly GCA_963425845.1. Lineage (NCBI taxonomy): Eukaryota > Viridiplantae > Streptophyta > Magnoliopsida > Fabales > Fabaceae > Sphenostylis > Sphenostylis stenocarpa. The sequence goes on from OY731403.1 coordinate 30,429,351, forward strand.
CTTTCTCCATGTGGGGCATGGATGTTATTGGACCCATCGGGCCCAAAGCGTCCAATGGCCATCGCTTCATCCCGGTGGCCATCGACTACTTTACCAAATGGGTAGAAGCGGCGTCCTACGCACATGTGACCAAGAAAGTAGTGACCACCTTCGTCAAGAAAAATATCCTGTGTCGGTATGACATCCCCCATCATCTCATTACTGATAATGGGACCAATCTGAACAATAAGATGATCGAGGAATTATGCCAAGACTTTAAAATTCAACATCACAATTCCTCTCCATACCGACCCAAGATGAACGAGTGCAAGTAGAAGCGGCCAACAAGAACATCAAGAAAATCATCCAAAAGATGGTAATAACATATAGAGATTGGCACGAAATGTTACCCTTTGCCCCGCATGGATACCGAACTTACGTACGGACCTCCACGGGAGCCACTCCATTTTCCCTCGTGTATGGCATGGAGGTCGTACTACCGATTGAAGTCAAAATACCCTCCCTACGAGTTATCATGGAAGCAAAGTTGACAGAAGCAAAGTTGACAGAAGCAGAATGAGTCCAAAATCGGTACGATCAATTGAACCTAATCGAAGAGAAACGATTGGACGCCATATGTCACGGACAAGCCTACCAAAAGAAAATCAAAAGGTCTTACGACAAAAAATTCAACCCCCGCACTTATCACGAGGGGGATCTAGTAATAAAGAAACTATTTCCGGCGCAAAAGGACAAAATCGGAAAATGGGCGGCAAATTATGAGGGACCCTTTGTGGTCAAGCAAGCATTCTCGGGAAGAGCTCTTATCCTCACCAACATGGATGGAGAAGAACTGAGGCACCCAGATCAATTCGGATGCGGTGAAGAAGTATCACGCTTGAAGGCATTGCTCATGATCCGCCAGGATGAAAATCTGCAAAAGGGCGTCATCGGCAAAAGTTATGATCCACACACCTCGCTAGGACACGTCCTAGGCAAAACTTATAGGCTTCAAAAACAAAAATAAAATAAAAAGAGCAATGGTTACCTTAGCCGAAAGCCGCAAGGCGACTAAGGTAACATCCTTCCAAAAATGGGCAACCTCTGCATAGTCTTCACTCCGGGCTCAAGCATCTCGACTAAGGTAACTAGGAGAACCAAGGGGCAGATGTCGGAGGCATGATTGTTATAACTTATACAAGTGTAGCCAACCTTGGCCGCCCATGCTTCTAAATCCCTTTGTAAATCCGTCCGTAAGAAATAAACTATTTGTTCATATCAATAAAATTGTCTTTCATTTATTTTCTCTTGACCAAATTATGAAAATGCCTCTGTGTTGAATAAATCATAATCATGCAATACAAGAAAGCATAAGAAAAGAAAAAGAGTCAAAAACCCGTTGAGATATCCTAGGCAAAATTAAGGTAGTCCGCTAGACCGAAAACCCCAAAAAGACGGTCTAGGCAAAAGATAGGGCTTAATAAAAAGAAGACGAATAGAAGAAGAGCCCATCAACATAATCATGAAGGTCCAACAAGAAATGTCAATCACTTTCTAGATGCACCAAATAAAGAATAGACTGCATTTAGGGCATTCACACACAAATAGTTGCACAATACGACTCGTCAAAGTAAAAAATCAAAAACAAAATAACCAACTCGGATGAATAACCAAAAAATGAAAATCATTCATGCATAAAAGGAGACTAGCTCCATGTTTGTGTTTGAAAACAGGAAGCACCCAAAACAAGTCTCCAAGTGAGGTTCTACCCCAAGCGGATCAGCCTACTCGGAGGTAAAACAACACAAACCAAAGGTCTTCACTTCGATGAAGTATCTCGCCTACTCGGAGGCATCATCGGAATCAACAAATCCCCAATGGATTCCTGCCTACCTAAGAGGCATTCATCAAGAATCCTCAGCGATCAAGAAGGTGGATGACTAAAGAAAAAGCCAGAAGCGAAGAATCCCCGGTATACCGGATGACTACACAAAAGTCAAGAGCAATCACTCCCCCATGAAACCGGCGCATGATCAGAAGTAGTAAGCCGCCACCACCACTTCAGGAAAGGGAAAGACCTGAAGACGAAGACCTGCACACAAGCAAAACCGGCGCATGATCGGAAGTAGTAAGCCGCCACCACCACTTCGTGAAAGGGAAAGACCTGAAGACAAAGACCTGCACACAGGCAAAACCGGCGCATGATTGGAAGCAGTAAGCCGCCACCACCACTTCGAGAAAGGGAAAGACCTGAAGACGAAGACCTGCACACAGGCAAAATTGGTGCATGATCGGAAGCAGTAAGCCGCCACCACCACTTAGCGAAAGGGAAAGACCTGAAGACGAAGACCTGCACACAAGCAAAACTGGCGCATGATCAAAATCAGTAAGCCGCCACCATAGCCAAAGGGTCAGCTACCGCATCGAAGGAGCATCCTGAGGCATCTAACCTGATGGGGGTTCGTACTCATCAACCAAGGGGTCAGCTACCGCATCGAAGGAGCATCTCGAAATTCTCTATGTGTGAGCCGAAGGGTCAGCTACTACACCGAAGGAGCATCTTGAAGCCTCACAATATATCGTCCGAAGGGTTAGCCTCCACAGCAAGATGAGCATCTAGAAGACAACCGGGCAAGAGGGTTAACTCCTTCACCTGCCAATCGACCTCATGGTACGTTAACCCATGGTCAATTGGTCGGGTAAAGGGGGGGCAACTATAGACCCCAAATCTCGCCTGAATCTCTATTAAAGCCGAAGATCGCCCGTTTCGAAGATGGTCAAGACTTTGTTAAGTCCCTAGTAGCTTATTCTAGGTTCCATTTAAGATAGGAAGGGTTTTTAGAGGCATTAAAAATTGAGAAATCCACCGGAGACAGCAGATGGCCGTCCAGGACAAGCGGATGGCCGTCCAGAACAGGCAGATGGTCGTCCATGGAAACTTTAAGGCCATGGACGGTCGTCCACACTACATGGATGGTCGTCCATGGCCACTTTTTGCCATGGACGACCGTCCACCTTTTCCAGGCCCGGTTCCCTATAAATAGGAGCTCCCATTCTCCGAATTTTCACACCTTTTCACTCCTACCACTCTCTAGGAAGCCTTTTGGCACTTTAGAGTGACTCTGAGCATTATTCCGGGATTCGAGTGAGCTTTCCAATTTCCGTTAAAGTTGAAATCGGTTAAGGAAGTCTCTTTTTGAGACGTCCGACCCTCGGTAGAGTGACTTTTCTTTATTTTGCGGGAGGAGCGTGCTTGTAGAGTGCGGGGACTGCCAAAAAGCGTCCTCGAGTTTTCGAAGAGTTAATATAAAGCTTGCTTCGGAGGTTCATTCTCTATTCTCTATCTCTTTTACTACTTTCTTTATCGCTTTCTTTGTGTGCATTAGATAATAGGGCCATGTAGACATTTAAATTTTGCAAGTAGATAGAATAATAGGGTAAAAGCATAATTGCTTTAAGTGTTTATTTTCTAAGTTAGTCCATCATAGGGAACCCGAAAGGGGCGTTGTGGGGTGCTAACACCTTCCCCACACGTAACTAACTCCCTTACCCGACTCTGGTTGTAATGGCCAAACTTGGTTTTTTCTAAAACCACTGCCTTCTTCTTTTTCTTTACCTTTTTCAGTGTTTAAGGTTTAAATACTGATGGCGACTCCTCGAACCCTTTCGAAAACCTCGCCTTTAGGTCTAGCTCGACTATCGGACAACCTAAAGGCGTTGAACCACATCTTTCAAAAAACGCGAGTCATATCAAAATCATCGCGTCGCTCCGACCGCCTCTCTCGACAAGAGCGAAAATCTCCATAAATGACAGTCCCACCACTTTTAAGCTTCAATTTTTGAAATTTTGAAATATCTTCGGTCATGTGTTTTGAACGGTCGCTATCCAAGTACCAAATATTTCCAGTTTGTTGTACCTAACAAAAATAGCATAGTTTTGGTACCCTTTTGAAAATACTAGGGTCCACCTAAGTTAATTGCAATAGTTTCTTGGGAACCCATTTCATTCTACCTTTTGGAACTACATATCTTTTTATTTTGCAAAATTTAATAGAATGTCCTTTTTTCATATAATAGAAATATGTAATGAATGGTGTTGAGACAAGTTTTCTATATGAAAAGTAGTCTTTGAATGCTTTAGTTTTCTTACCAATGACAGGTGTAAAACCAATACCAACGCAATCAATAACTAACTTTTGAGATCCAAGAAGAACATCAAGATTAGCCTTACCTTGTGCAAACTTTGAAATAATGTTGATCAAATATGCAATTTTCTTTTGCAATTCAGGACAATTTTCACAAGGCTTGATTTCTTTACACAGGCAGTCATAATTATTATGAATCATTTTCAAATATTCAGAATCAGTTTCTTCTTCAAGAATTATCTTTTCAAGAGAGTTGACTTTGTTTTCTAACCAGTTGTTCATACCCTTTAATCTATTGTTTTCTATTTCAAGCCTTTTTGCTTGTTCATGCATTTCATTAAAGGAATCTTGTAAAGAACTATAATTCATCGAATTAATAGAAGAGGTAGAACTTACACTACTGGTTGGAGAGTCAAGATTAGCCATTAAACATAAATTTGCTTCTTCTTCATCTGAATGTTCTGTAGATGATATATCATTATCATCCTAAACAATGTAGGCTCTCTTTTTCATCTTTTCACCTTTCTTGTCTTGGTTCTTGTTCTTTTCAGGACATTCCATTCTCACATGCCCCTGTTCACCACAACCATAGCATTTGTAGTTGAAAGAGTTTGAGTCAAATTTCTTTGTGTACCTTTTTTCGTCCATATTTGTCTTTAATTTTCTTTTTGAAAAATCTTTGTTGAATTTCTTGACCAGTAGACCAAGATTCTCACTTTCTTCTTCTGTTTCTTCATCTTTATCTTCCACTTTAAGTGTTATGCTTTTTCCTTTCTTTTCAGAAACTTCCTGCTCATTAAATCTTTTTATCTTCATTTCGTGCTCCTTGAGTTTACCAAATAAAGAGGTTGTGGTCATGATAGATAGATAATTTGATTCTGAAATTGTTGTGACCTTGGGCTTCCATGACCTATCAAGACATTTTAAAACTTTGATATTTAATTCTTCTTTATTAAAAGTCTTACCAATACCCATCAAGTGATTGATGATGTGAGTAAAACGTTTCTGAACATCTGCATTGCTTTCTCCATATTGCATCTTGAATAGCTCATATTCTCTTATGAGGGTGTGTTTTCTAGCTCTCTTTACATCAGTGGTTCCTTCATGGGTCACCTCAAAAACTTCCCACATTTCTTTGATAGATTGACATTGAGATACCCTGTAAAATTCATCCATGTTAAGAGCAGATGTAATAATGTTCTTTATAGTGCAATCATTTTGGACTTTTCTCTTTTCATCATCATGTAAATCAGACAACTTTTTATTAGTGACAAGAGGACCTATTTCAATTATATTCCAAATATTCCTATTAATGGATTCAATAAAGATCTTCATTATGATATACCAAAATTGATAATCTGTACCACAAAACAGTGGAGGTCTATTGATAGAAACTCCCTCAGAAAAAGGTAATTTGTTTTCAGCTATTTCAAAAAAAAATCTAGGACCGAAAGTCTTGAGTAACTTTCAAGACCCTGCTCTTAATACCAATTGTTAGAATTATAGGTTGAGATCAAGAGGGGGGTGAATTGATCTTTAGAAACTTTTTCGCAACTTACAAATACATATTAACAATTTCAAAGATTAAGAGATATGATTAAGTATTAATCCAAGAAAACTTAAACAAATATAAGGAAAGTGATGAGTGAAGAAAAGAAACACCAAGATTTATATTGGTTCATCCAAACCACTGGGCTACGTCCAGTTCTCAACCAATTTCCAGTTGAGTTCCACTAGATTGAAATTTTTTTATTACAAAACACCCAACCTGCAAAAAGAACCAAATTACAGTTCTTAAACCTAACCTCGCAACCAAGTTCTAGTTGTAGAACTAGTGCCCAATCTTCCAGACACCAAGAGTATACAAAAACTAAAAAGAATTGAAAGAGTTGAAGAAACTAGAACAATCAAATCGGTTATGCAAATGCAGAATTCCAATCTGCAGAATGAGGTTCTTCACAAGCAAGAACAAAAAATACCTCAAGAAAGAATTTTGAAATTTCTCACTTGGAAAGACTCGCGCTTCTCTCTTGAAAAGATCTCTAAAGATTGCTCGATTAATTTCTAAAAAGTATATCTTAAAACATTGAAGCAAATATGTTTATATAGAGATTTTTCTAACTAACTGATCTAATTAATCGAATAATTCATTCTTTAATTGATTAAAATAATTTGATTTTAACGGTTTTAACCGATAAAAATATCATTTAATTGATTAAAATGTTCTTACAATTTTTTTTCGAGGTGTTTTAATTGATAAAAACGTGGTTTAATTTATTAAAATACTTCTAGAGGCGTTTGATAAAAATGAGTTTTAATCGATTAAAACAATGATACAAAAATTGCTTAAGTGTTTTTAATCAATTAATTCGAAATTATATCAATTAAAATTTGGCAGTAAGTTTTCTAAAACTTCTTAAGTGTTTTTAATTAATTAATTCGAAGATATATCGGTTAAAATACTGACATAAGGTTTTTCAAAACTTCTTAAGTGAAATTAATCGATTAATTCGAAGATATATCGATTAAAACTGCGACAGAAAATGTTTTCACTTGGTTTAAGTGGTTTTAATCGATTATTTCGATAATGTATTAGTTAAAATACTAACAGAAGGTTTTCCAAAACTTCTTAAGTGAAAATAATCGATTAATTCAAAGATGTATCGATTAAAACTGTGAAAAAAATGTTTTCACATGTTTTAAAGCTGTTTTAATTGATTAAGGTTAAAAATGCGACAAAAGTGTTTTCAATTTCAAGTTCCTTTAAGTAATTTTAATCGATTAATTCATAAATGTATTGGTTAAATCCAAGACTTAAGAGCAAATTAACCAATTAAAAAACTTTTTATTAGATTAAAATGTTTTGAATAATTTTTATTCTTTTCAAATGATGAAACTTCATGTTGTAGGATTGGCTAGATGATTATACATACTCAATATTGATGCAGACTCACTAAAGGACCATAAACACAATATCTCTTATTCCATAATTCTTTTGACTTCATCAAATCTTTAAGATCTTCAATCATCATCAAACATATATTTCTCCCATAATTGTTTTAAAACTCGACACTAAAGACTATCTGGTGGTAGTTGTTTAGTCTAGTTTGACCAAACATTTGTTGAAGCCTTTACTTTTCTAGTAGGAACATTTGAAGGCCGCCATTGGCCTTAGTAAAATTTTCCCCAGCCACACTATTATGATTTGAGGTTCAAGTCAATTCATTAAATGCTAATATAGATGCAAAAAACTATTATCAATAGCTTAACTCATATGAAGGATATCCTACATAGGAGGAAAACATCAACATTGATATTGCAAATTTGAAGAAAAAGAATCAAGAAGAATTAAAGATGATGGAAAAGAAACATTAGGACCAAATTGAGGCTTTCAAAAAGCATTAAAAAGAATTGGAAAGATAATTGTGAAATTTAACAAGAAAGTGTTCACCTCTACAACAAGCTTCTTTAGTATGAGAAGGAGAGTCTTACACATCTAGTCAACACACTGGCAAGAACTAACACGATTAGACAAAAGAAGCTCATCCAGAAACAATAGTTGAGTCTAGTGGTGGAGATGCATGTCCTCAACATACTACTCAAAGGGAAGAGTCATTTACTTGTTCGATCAGGAGCACAAAGGTGACACAACCACTTAATGCATAGAGTTGTCTGAAGTACAAGCATTATAGACCCCAAATCTTGCCCAACTTCCAAATAAAGCCAGAAAACACCCGTTTCGAAGATGATCAAGACTTTGTTAAGTCCCTAGTAACTTTTTTTAGGTTCCATTTAATATAGAAAGGGTTTTCAGAGGCAATAAAAATTGAAAATTTCGTCGGGAACAGTAGATGGTTGTCCAGGACAGTCAGACGACCATCCATGCCTACTTTAAGGCAATGGACTCCCCCCAACCTAGAATCATGCTTGTCCCAAGCAAAGTAATTTTTCCAAAACAAAACCATCACCTATTATCTCTTTCTCTTCCATAACCGCAACATAAAAATTTTCAAAGGTGATGCTCACAATTCCAAATGAAAATAGAACATATAAGCATTCAAGTTACAGAAACCAACAAAGAATAATTAGTCCTCAACTATCCTCAGAGAAGCATGATCTCTCAAATAGAGTTATATATACTCATCTCTAATTCTCACAGGTAAGTGTTTATCTCATTCAATCACTTCATTTAGACAATCCAATATTGATAATCATCTTCAAGCAATCAACATTTGTTAAGCAAGACTTAAATCAAAAGGTCTTTTGAGGCTTGTAATGGGGTTGGGCTAAGAAAGAATGATTGGGTTTTCTGGGATATACAAAAATATTTGAGAAATTCAACTCATATGAATGATTCTTGATTAACAATTCCTCAAGTCAGGTTTCAAAATTCATGTTTTTGTCCCTAACACAATGACAATGAGTTAATGATCTCACAAGTTATTATTCCCCCCTTAAACTACTTTTCTATATTTTTTTCTCATGCTTTTGCATGTATTCTTTTTGGCTTTGCCAATTTTTAAGCTTTTGCTTTTCCTTTTTCTTTACACTTTTTTTTAAGAATAACACCCTAATAAAACCTGTAGGACAACAATAGTAATACCCAACAATAATAAAAATAGTGACATTCATACTCATTTCCTTTCTCAAATATAAGAAGGTAGATAAATAGTGTTTAGGCTTAAGGGTTCTGTTTAAGAAACAATATTATTTTTGGCTCAGAAGGGGTTCAAATGAATGTCCTAAAATTAATGCAGGGTTGGCTATTTGGCTTTGGGTTATATCTACTACAAAGAAAAAAAGTGTCTTTATCATTTTCAAGTCTTGCCAACATGTAATCACATCAAAGAATCAACCAATATCAGTTATCATCACAAAGTGTTAACACTTAATTTATCTGTTTTTGGTACTCTACTCACCTGGGTTTTGGCTAGCTTCTCAAATTCAGTTAATTCCTAATTCTCCTTATCAATTCCTTTTCACTATCATACTCAACATCCCAAAATCACTTGTTATTGGAAATAATCAAAATTATTTTTCACGTTCCATATTTGAATTAGACAATAAGCAATAATCTCATATATGGCTCTAAAACAAATTATGGGACAGCAAGGGAATTCAAAATTTAAAATAAAGCAATTAAAAACATTAAATTAAAAATAAAGGAATTAAAAACATTAAAAACAAAGTAAGTTTCCTCCCTCATTTTCTTCACTTGTCATCTCCTCCTTATCTTGTGCCTCATCCTCAGCTGCAGACTTTCTCACCCCCTCCCGAAAAAGTTGGACTATCCCTAGGCCATTGAAGTAAGATTTCAAAGTCTTGAGGAGAAGTTCACTGTATACCTGGAGCAATCTTGCAAAGAAAGAACCTAAGGAAGAAAAATGCACAAAAAACTTAAACTGCAAAAAGAAAAAAAAAACAAATTCAAAACATTGGGTTGCCTCCCAGGAGCGCTTGTTTAACGTCTTCATCTTGATGCCTATTTGCTTTAGGGCTCATGCAGGTGAGTGATCAAGGTGATCTATACGCATTCTCCATCCTTTAACTATCCTTGTGGGAATGAATTTATTATTTTCATTGCGAATAACCTTACAACTGTCAGAGATTGGATAAATCATACCTGCTTTAGGAGGTTTCAGTACCTTTCTTTGAACAACTTCCTTCATAGTCAGATTGAGATGTCTTTGGGGTTGTGCAATAAGTTTGTAATCTTGTTTTTCAGTTGAGATGGGTAATTCCTCCAAAGTATCTATTCTGAGGCAATCTTTCTTGTCTTCCGGTTGTTGTACAACTTCAAACAGATTAAAATTAACTTCATCATCTCCACTTCTAATTTTCAACTTGCCCATGTCAATATCTATAATTACTTTGACAGTCTTCATAAATGGCCTTCCCAGGATCAACGGGACTTCCTCATTTTCCTCCATGTCCATAATCACAAAATCAACAGGAAATATGAATTTATCAACTCTGACCAAAACGTCCTTCGCCACACCATAAGGAAATTTTAGAGATCTGTCAGCTAGCTGCAGTGTCATTCTTGTAGACTTTACTTCCAAGTCTCCTATTCTTTTAAGCATAGACAAATGCATTAGATTTATACTAGCACCCAAATCAAGTAATGACTTACCTACTTGTAACGTCCCAATTGTGACTGGTATAGTGAAACTGCCAGGATCCTTGGACTTTTGAGGTAATGATTTCTGAATTATAGCGTTGCATCCTGCTTCTAGCTCCACTGTTTCTGCAGTAAATATCCTTTTCTTAGTTAACAACTCTTTCATGAATTTTGCATAAGTCGGCATATGCTCCATAGCTTCCATCAATGGAATATTAATCTGTAAATGCTTGAAAATATCCATGAATCTTGCAAACTATCTTTCTTTATCTTTCCTGGAAGGATGACGAGGATATGGTAAATCCTTTAATTGCGGTATTTGACTCTCATCTTTCTCCCTCTTTTTCTCACTCTTTTTTATTTTTTTCTTCTTTTTCAGTATTTTTTTCTTTTCCTATACTCTCACTTTTATTTTTCTCTTTTTCTCCTTCACACTCATCTTTCTTCTTTTCATCCTCTTTTTCTTTTAGGATTTCCTTTTGTACATCTAGATTGTCACCAATACCTTCTCTTATAACCTTACCACTCCTTGTAGTTATTGACTTACACTGCTCCTTTGGATTGGTTTGTGTGTTAGCTGAAAACTGTCCTCCTTGTTGCTGCTCAAATAATTGCTTAGCCAGTTGACCTATCTAGGTCTCTATATTTCTGAATGAAGCCTCAGTATTTTTCTGATTAGTCATAGTGCCTTGCATGAATTTTTCTAAAGTATCCTCCGATTTACTTATTTTAATTATCCATCCTTGTGCAGTATTATTCTAATAATTGTTAAGATCAGGAAAATTACCTTGTCTGCCTTGACTACCACCTTGGGCACCCATATAATTAGTTTCTTCTTGTTGAATGTTGCCTTGATAAGAACATTGTTCATTTGCATGATCACCTCCACACACATCACAACTCATCTGTTGATTAAGAATAGATTGTACTGTGTGCATTTGTTGAGGTAATTTCTCTATTTTCTAGTTCAATGCTTCAATTTGTTGTGTTATAAGTTTATTCTGGGATAAGATAGCATCTAAGCTGTTAAGTTCCAGAACTCCCTTCCTTTGAATTGGATGTCTATCATGTTGGGCCTATTGGTCTGTAAAGGCTAGTGCATCAATAATTCTGGTGGCATGATCAATTTCTACATCCAATATGGATCCTCCTGCTACAGCCTCTAATAACATCTTTACATCATGTCGCAAGCAAGTATAGAAAATATTCAACTGAGAAACGTCATCAAATCCATGATTTGGGCAACTTCTCAACAGTGATTTAAATTTCTCCCATGCTTCACAAAATTGTTCATCTGCTCCTTGTCTGAAAGAAGTGATGTCAGATTTTGCTTTGATGTAACGGGATGGTGGGAAAAATCTATTCAGAAACTTCTCTTCTACACTACTCCAATTAGTCAGACTCTGATTAGGATGTGCTTTCAGCAATTCCTTTGCCCTACCTGCCAAAGAAAAAGGAAATAATATCAAATATGCAGATTCAAGATTTGCTGCTCTAAATCCCATGATACCAATCAACTCATAAAAAGTAGACAAATGAATATAAGGGTCTTCATGATCCAATCCAGTGAATTGATGAAGACTAATCAAGCTTAAGAAAGTTGGATTCATCTGCAATGTATGATCATCCGGAATGACAATGCTGGAAAATTGTCTTGGACCTTGCTGCATAGCACAATTTCTAAGAGTTCTTCTAGGTGGATTTGCATTTGGGTTTTGATTTAGATTTATATTTGGATCTGGATTCAGATTCATATTTGCTCCTTATTTCGCCATATCTTCTATAATTGGGTCTGGTAAATCAAGTGTGAAAGAAGAATTAATAGATTCTCTTGTGGCTTGTTCTTGAGTTTCCCTTTTTCTTCTACCCCGATTCCTCCGAGCTATTTTTTCAATCTCTAGATTAAATTCTAACTACTCTGAAGATACCTGTCCTCTTAAATGCATAAATCAAAAGAGTAACTCAAGCAAAAATTAGCACAAAACAATAATTAAGCAAAATAAAACTGAAAAATAAAACAAAAACAGAAATAAAAATAAAAATAAAATACTCAATAAGCTAAACAAAGAATTCTCAAAGAACACCGTTCCCCGGTAACGGCGCCAGAAATACTTGTTGAATTATTGGCAAGTGTACCAAAATTATCAATCGCAGTATAGTATTTCAATTAAATAAAAGTTGATCCCACAAGGAACAGTTTCAATGGAAATTCTCAATTTTATGCTTATTAAGTAGATTAAAACAAAATGGGTTTTGCATAAAGAGTTGAATTGAAATTAAATGACAAAGAATTATAAATTGTTGAGAAAATATCGATTAAAGGTACTTAGGATTGGCTTCCTTCATTATCCCTCTTTTGTAATGGCTAAATCAATTAAGAACGTCAATTAATCTAACAATGTTGATGTCACCTACTCAAATCATCCATGTTGATTCCTCACACATGAAATTCATAAGAAAACCTAATAAATGTTGATTCCTCACACAATTAAGAGAATTTCCAGCATTAAGGTTAGGGTGTTAAGCAATTGATACATTCATTCAATTCCTGGCAATTAACATAACAAATATTCTTACCGTGATCTAGGGTTCAAAATATATTTTCCAATCATACCTCAAACAATCAAGAATAAATCATTCCAAAGCATAAAGGATAAGAATAACAACATCAAAGCATAGATTAATATCTCAAATTATCACCATGATACAAAAGAGTTCAAAGGAAGTGCACCGAATCCTAAGAGAATGAAGTTAGTCACTCATGTTGGTCATTACAATGCTCTAATTGATGAAAAAGTGAAGAATTGATGAAGATTGGACGAAACCCTAGTAGTAGTCATGCATCTTCTTCTCCAAGACTGCTTTTTTTCTCAAAACACATCTTATCTTTTTATAAGAGAATTTGGGTCGGGCCTCGCATCATTCATTCGCTTAAGCGTTCTTCTTTCTTTCAATTTTTCTCTAATTATGCTGACAATTATGCTCCTTACTCTTGTATCAAGTATTCTCGAATTCATCCGATATTGGGAGAAAAATATATTAGAATTAACATAAGTTAAATGATTTCATAACAATTTAAGGCATAATTATATCAACTTTTTACCACTTAACACATATCTATCCCACACCAAATCATTCATAAGTAATAAACTTCATTCATGTGCATTCTAGAAAGTGGATGGTCTTCCTCATGTCCTCACTCGCGCGCGAAAGGCTTAGAGGATGGAGAAATTGGAAGAGCAAAATCGTAAGCTCACCATTGAGCTTAACGCCATAAAGGAGCAAATAACACGATTAATGGAGTAGTTAGAGGAACAAAACTGTAAGCTCACCACTGAGCTTAATTCCGCGAAGGAGCAGATGGCGTATTTAATGGAACTAATGCGCCAACAACATCTTCACAACAAGGGCCCCCACAATGACCATATGGGCAAGAGAGTGGAGCAAGGACCGAAAAGTGGGAGGATTACGCAACCTCCCTCATCCCCATCATCCAAGAAGTTCCTTAGCAAGAAGGAGAAGGGAGGATTGAACGCCATCAATCTTACTACTCCTTCTTCCTCTTTACGACTAGCTACGCAACCAAAAAATCAAGGAAGGAAGTTCACTCTATTCCAATCTCTATCGGAGTCTGCTGCCAAGGCTGTTAGAAGCCAAGCTCCTAGCACGTATCCCTCCAAAGAAGATGGGTCCACCCTACCCCGAGTGGTATAAGCCGAACAAAAATTGTGATTACCACTCGGGTGCTCCTGGGCATTCTGTGGAAGATTGCTTGAACTTGAAGTATAGTGTTCAAAATTTGTTGAATGTCGGGTGGATCACTCTTAACGCTCCCAACATGGACATCAAGCTTCTATCACAACCAGAATAGTGAGGTTGGGTGAAGAGGGCCAGCTGATTAGGGCTCCATTTGTTTTTAAGCTTCCTGCATATCTTTCGCAGTCCCCGCCCGTGGCCACGAGATCCCTGACAAAAAGGGCTTTGTAAATATTTCTCGTCTATCAATACAATGAGGCATTTGCATAACATTCATATTCTTTTCATTCTTTTCTCTCTTAATATTATTTCAAAATAATTGATAATAAAATCTAAGTCTAAACAAAACTGTAAATAAAAACAATCATGTTTGTGATGGATGACTCTTTGTGGGACCCGAAAGCCGAAGGAAAATGGATCGAGTCAGACAGTGAGGAGGGGACCATCTCTCCGAACATGCAAATGCTACTAATAAAGTAAGCTCAATACATATAACCCTACCAAGAAGAAATCAAGGCCATCGATTTAGGGGCAAGAAAAAAAGGGAAATAAGTATTGATACTCAAATCAATGATAACGTCAAGGATGGGTTAGTACAAAAAGTAAGGGAGTGTATTGACGCATGTGCATGGTCTTACCATGACATGCCAAGACATCAGAATCCAACATCATAAGTCATCTCCCTACCGACCTAAGATGAATGGTGCAGTAGAGGCAACCAATTAGAATATCAAGAAGACCATCCAGAAGATGGTCCAAACCTGCAAAGATTGGCATGAAATGTTACCCTTTCCCTTCATAGGATATTGAACTTCTGTATGGTCCTCCATAGGAGCCACTCCATTTTCCCTTGTATATGGCATGGAGATCGTACTAATAGAGGTCGAGATACTTTCCCTGCAAGTTATCATGGAAGCAAAATTGATAAAAGCTAAGTGGGTCCAAGGCCGATACAACCACTTGAATCTAATTAAAGAAAAATGGTTGGACATCATACGTCGTGAACAAAGCCTATCAAAAGAAAATCAAAAGGGCTTACGACAAAAAGGTCAACCCCATTCTTACCATGAAGGGTATTTAAGAGCTTTCGGCCTAGAAAGAAAAATTCAGAAAAAGGGGTGGCAAATTATGAAGGACCCTTTGTGGTCAAACGAGCTTCTTCGGGAGGAGCTCTTATCCTCACCTACATATACTGAAAAGAACTTCAACACCTAGTCAACTCCGATACGGTGAAGAAGTATTATGCTTGAAGGACATTGTTCATGACCCGCTAGGATGAAAATCTGCAAAGGGCATGCTGGGAAAAAGTTAAGGTCCACTCGCCTCACTAGGATACGTCCTAGGCAGAATTTAAAGGCTTAAAAAAAAAGCGAAGAAGAGAAGAGAGAAAAATTCTCTAAGAGAGCAATGGTTGCCTTAGTCGAAAACTTGAAGGCGGCTAAGATAACATCCTTCCAAAAGCAAACAACCTTGCATAGTCTTCACTCTGGGCTCAAACTTCTCAACTGAAGCGACTAGGAAAACAAGGGGGCAGATATCATAAGACATGATTGTTGAAGCCTATACAATGTAGTCAATCCCGGTCAACCATTCTTCTAAATTTCATTTGTAATCCTTCTGTAAAAATAATAAATCTTTTGTTTATACATATCAATAAAATTCTCTTTCATTTCCTTTCTCTTGACCAAATTGTGGAAATGCCTCTTTATTGATGAATCATAAATATGTGAAAAGTCTTTTGTCAAGATCATATCATGCATCATAAACAAGGAAACACTTAAAAAGAAAAAAATGAAAATAAAAAGGAATAATGCTTGCTAGGAGATGCTTAGGCAAAAATTTGGGCAGCCTGCTAGACCGAAAACCCAAAAAGACGGTCTAGGAAAAAGTTAAGGCATTCACAAAAGAGGAAAAAACCCGCTAAGATATCCTAGGCAAAAATTAAGGTAGCCCACTAGATCGAAAACCCCAAAAGGGCGGTCTAGGCAAAAGTTAGGACTTAACCAAAAAATTAATAAAAAAGGAGCCCACTAGCAAAATCATGATAGTACAATAGGAGAATGTCGATCACTTTTCTAGATGCATCTCATAAAAGAATAGATTGCATGTAGGACATCCACACAAGTAGTCTCACAAAAAGACTTTGTCAAGATTAAAAATAAAAATAAAAGTTGTTTCAAATAAATAGCAAAAAATGATAATCATGCATTAGGAGACTAACTCCATGTTTGTGATTGAAAAACAGGATCGCCAGGACCAAGTCTTCAAATAATGTTCTCCCTTAAGAAAACAGAGCAATTTGCCTCCAATAAGCCAACAACTCTAGAGCAAAATAAATGCTTCCGAAAACCAGAGCTTCAACTATCATCCTTCTACCCAGAAAAAGAAGGCACAAATAAGAAGTCTCTAAACATTGCTCTCCCTCAAGAAAGAAGAGCGAGTTGTCATCATCAAATAACTCAGAAGAAATAAAATTTTCCCGAATCAAAAGCTCCCACCATTCTCTTTCTACCCCAATAAAGAGAAGGTACATCAAAGAAAAGCCGACGGAAAGGCTCGATTATCCCCAAGAGGATCATTGCCTACTCCAGAGGCAAACAAAAATAGTTCTGAACGGCTCAACATCGCCGCCACATGAGTCAACAAGCATACTCACCCATTTTCTACCACATTCATTAAAGGAGAATAAAGGCTACGCAAAAAGCCCATCACCCAAAGCACTCATGGAGGCAAACCTCCATACCTTCAAGGGTCCAACAAAAAGAAAAAAAGAGAAAAACTTCATCCCTAGCGGATCCCAAAAAAAAGTTTACGTGCATAAAAGAAACTAAAGAGTAAAAAGACACACGTATTATCCCCATAAAAAAACAAATTTCAAAATTATGATAAAAAAAGAGATAAATCACGAAAAAAGACGAAATTGAATAAAAATCCTAACTTTTAGGTAACCAAATCAATCCTCAAGTGGGTCACCTTAGAATAAAGCATCCAAAACTAAGGAATAAGAAATTCCATTCCCCTAGCGAAATAAGAGCTTCACAAAGCCAGCTCTCATCGACCTCAATCAAAGAGCCAAGACTCCATCCCCTAGAGGGCTACCAAAATCAAATCCCCAAGGAAACAAATAATTCCTCGGTGGATCACCAAAAAAAAGAAACACATCCCCAGTGACCCTACTACAAGGCAACCTTCAAAACTCACATCATCAGAGTCGTTTGCCTGCGCATAGGCAAGACCTGACAGTCAAGAGCCAACATCCCCAAGTGGAACATCAGCCTATTCAGAGGCGAAACTATGCATCAAAAAGTCTTCCCTTCCAATAAAGCATCTGCCTACTCAGAGGCATTACCAGAACCTCAACGAAATATCTTCATGCTTAGAGGCACCATCAAAATCAACAAATCATCAATGGATATCCGCCTATTCAAGAGGCATCACCTAAATTCACAAATCCCCAATGGATTCCTGCCTACCTAAGAGACATTCACCAAGAATCCCCGACACATCGGATGACCACAAAAAAGTCAAAACATAATTACTCCCCCATGGAGTTGGCGCATGAGCAAGAGCAGTAAGCCGCCACCACATACATCGTCCGAAGGACCAGCTCTGTTGCAAGGGAGTGTCCTGAAGACAAATACCGGCGCATGAGCAAGAGTAGTAAGCCGCCACCACATACATCATCCGAAGGACCAGCTCTGTTGCAAGGGAGTGTCTTGAAGACAAATATCGGCGCATGAGCAAGAGTAGTAAGCCGCCTCCACATACATCGTCCGAAGGACCAGCTCCATTGCAAGGGAGTGTCCTGAAGACAAATATCAGTGCATGAGCAAGAGCAGTAAGCCGCCGCCACCACATACATCGTCTGAAGGACCAGGTCCGCTGCAAGGGAGTGTCCTGAAGACAAATATCAGCGCATGAGCAAGAGCAATAAGCCGCCACCACATACATCGTCCGAAGAACCAGGTCCCTAAAGACAAATATCAGCGCATGAGCTAGAGCAGTAAGCCATCACCACCTTCTCTATTAGAAGGATCAGCCACCTCAGCAAAAGGGCATCCGGAAGATAGAGTCCTACACATCGTCCAAAGGATTAGCTTTGTTGCAAAGGAGTATCCGGAAGACACATGCCGTCGTACGTCGCTCGAAGGATTAGCTTCGCTGCAAAGGAGTATCTTGAAGGAAGGATTTACGTTCATCATTCGAAGGATCAACCCCGTTGCAAAAGGGTATCCGAGGGACACAACCCATCTTTACCGTCCTAAGGGTCAGCCTCCGCAGCAAGGAAGCATTCTGAAGACAACACCAGACTACATTCATAGTCCTGAGGGTCAGCTACCATGACAAGAGGAGCATCCAGAGGACAACCAGGCAAGAAGGTTAACTCATTCACCCGCCAATCGACCTTATGGTACGTTAACCCATAGTCAATTGGACAGGTGAAGGGGGGGCAGTTGTAGACCCCAAATCATGCCCAACTTCCAAATAAAGCCAGAAAACACCCGTTTCGAAGATGGTCAAGACTTTGTTAAGTCCCTAGTAACTTTTTCTAGGTTCCATTTAAGATAGGAAGGGTTTTCAGAGGCAATAAAAATCGGAAATTTTGTCTTGAATAGCAGATGGATGTCCAAGATAGTCAGACAGTCGTCCATGCCTACTTTAAGGCAATGGACGACCGTCCACTTGGCTCAGACAGCCGTCCATGGCAACTTTTAGTCATGGACGACCGTCCACCCTACATGGACGGTCATCCATGGCCACTTTTTGTCATGGACGGCCGTCCACTTAGCCCAGACGACCGTCCACTTTTTCCTGCCATGGTTCCCTATAAATAAGAGTCTCATTCCTCGATTTTTACACATATCTCTACTCCTACACTCTCTAGGAAACCTTTTGGCTCTTTAGAGTGACTCTGAGCATTATTCCAGAGCTCGAGTGAGCTTTTTTATTTTCGTTTAAGGTAGAAATTGGTTAAGGAAGTCTCTTTTTGAGACCTCCGACCCTCGGTAGGGTGGTACTCTTATTTTTTGTTCGAGGAAGGAGTGACTCTGTAGAGTGTGGGGATTGCCAAAAAGCATCCTCAAGTTTGAGATTTATAAAAGCTCGCTTCGGAGGTTCTCTTTCATATCTCTTCTCTTTTACTGTTTTCCTTCTATGCATTAGACATTTGAGCCATGTAGACATTTAAATTCTGCAAGTAGATAAAATAATAGAGTAAAAGCATAATTTCTTTAAGTATTTATTTTATAAACTAGTCCATCATAAGGAACCCGAAAGGAGTGTTATGGGGTGTTAACACCTAC
This sequence comes from Sphenostylis stenocarpa, assembly GCA_963425845.1. Lineage (NCBI taxonomy): Eukaryota > Viridiplantae > Streptophyta > Magnoliopsida > Fabales > Fabaceae > Sphenostylis > Sphenostylis stenocarpa. The sequence goes on from OY731403.1 coordinate 30,448,655, forward strand.
CCCACACATAACTAACTCCCTTACCCGACTCTGGTTGTAATGGCTAAAGTTGGTTTTTTCTAAAACCAATGTCTTTTTACCTTTTTCAGTGTTTAAGGTTAAAACACTGGTGGCGACTTCATAGAACCTTTTTCGAAAACTTCGCCTTTAGGTCCAGCCCAGTTATTGAACAACCTAAAAGTGTTGACCACCTCTTTAGAAAACGCGAGTTAATTAAAAATCATTGTGTCACTCCGATCACCTCTATTGACGGCGACGACAAGCATGATAACACATTCAAACCCAAAATCATGGAGGAAGCACTACCCCACCTTGGGGAAGTCAACCATGGAACAATGTAGTGGAATCACTAATTTAGATGAACATCTCTAAGCATATTTGACACAAGTTAGCATCTTTGGAGAAAATAACATTTTCTTTTATAGGGTTTTTCTAATGACATTGAAAGGAGCGACAAGTCAAACTACCTAGGCTAGCCTTAATAATTCTTCATAATATATGACAAAAATCAAATGAATCTCTATAAAACTAGAGGAAGATTTTGTGGTATGATCTTACCTAAGATGGCCCTATGGTCATCTTTTATTTATTTATTTATTCAAATTTATATATTTTTTCTTTATATTTTTTTCTTTGACTCAATTTTGATTGAGATATTTTTGGCTCATCTCAACCATTTCAACATAAGTTTTCTTAGCTCAACCAAGATGAGTATGACCTAATCTAACTTGATCCATCTTAACCTATTCAAACCAGACATGACATATTCTGATCATACTCGAATCATCCCGACCTAGCCACTCTTAACCTAGTTAATCTTGTATTGGCTTGCCTCAACCCATCCCAATTTGACGTGTCATAACTTGATACAAGTTACAACCTTTCCAAATTAGGTTCAACACAACTTCCTAAAGTAAGTCTGACCCACCCTAATCCAACTTATTCCAACTTGGCTCATCTTAGTCTAGTCTTATTCATCTTGATCTCACCCCTCTTGATATGACACATTTGTCCTTGCATAGCCCAACTTATACCTTTCTAGTTTATCTCATTTACTTACGACTTGACATTGTCTTATTTATATTGACTCATCCCAACACAACCTAACTCGACAAGTATTATGAATTTAACCTAATTTAAAAATCTAATAATGATAAGTTTTATACTTGATAATTGAAATACGTTAATAAAACAAGAAAATTAAAATTCAATAAATTTGAATTAATTGTCTTGTCCAAACAAATTATTTAACAAATTAAATTATTTAAAGTGAAAGAAATTTAAATTCAATGTATTTAAATTTCTTAAAATTTAGAAAATATCTTATCTAAACACAAGATTATTTATCCACGTTTCATACGTGTATTGATTAATTTCATCCTTTTTAAATTACGTTATAATAAATAATAAAATATCTTCTATTTCTCTTTTTTTATTCATTTCCTTTTATTAAATTGTGTTTCATTGATATTTTCTTTTGTCAAACGTAATGTACCTCGTATGATTTTGTACTATATACATAATATAAATTAAAAAAAATCTAAAATTTAATACTTTTAATTAAGTAAATATTTAGTAATAATAACTAAATTAGAATATGATTATTTTATAATAAAGGATACAACAACAAAAATCAATATAATTGGATCTTAAAAATAATATTATTTGTTACCTAAAATAACTCGATAAGAGTCCTTTAAATAGGACAATATCATTTTTTACACACATAGTTACATTCTCATTATATTTTCATATATTATTAGACTGGTATTCTCCTCATTGATATTGATCTAAGAATCAAAATGTCTTCACAAGTAAATATCCTTTTTTCCCAAACTTCGTCTAAAGCTCGACATTAAAGATTATCCAATTTGACAAAACACTCGTTGAAGCCTTTATTTTTCTAATAGGAACATTTGAGGGCCACCATGGGCCCTAATTTCTTCTCCCAAGCCACACTGGTGTGGTTTAAACTTCAAGTCAATTCATTAAATGCTAATATAGATTCAAATAATATTATCAATAGCTTAAAAATGGAGGATATCTTACAAAGGAGGAAAACATCAACATTGATACTGCAAATTTGAAAAAAAGAATTAAGAAGAATTAACGAAGATGGAAAATAAACATTAGTACCAAATTGAGGCTTTGAAAAAGCATTAAGAATTGAAAAGATAATTGTGCAATTTAACAAGAAAGTGTTCACCTCTACAACAAACTTCTTTAGTATGAGAAGGAGAGTCCCACCCATCTAGCCATCACGCTATCAAGAACTAACACGATTAGACAAAAGAAGCTCATCAAGAAACAATAGTTGAGTCTAATGTTGGAGATGCATGTTCTCAACATACTGCTCGATGGGAAGAGACATGTACTTGTTCGATCAGGAGTACAAAGGTGACACAACCACTTAATGCATAGAGTTGTCTGAAGCACGAGCATGATAACACATTCAAACCCAAAATCATGGAGGAACCACTACCCCGTGTGAGAAAGTCCAACCATGAAACAATGTAGTTGAATAACTGATTTAGATGAGCATGTCTAAGCATATTTGACATGGTGTCTTAAGAGACTATAACACTTTTTTATAGGATTTTTTTGTCGACATTGAAGGGAGTTACAAGTCAACCACCTAGGTCAACCTTAATAATGTTTCATAATATAAGACAAGAAACAAATGGATCCCTATGGAACTAGAGGAGGATTTTGTGGTAGAGAACATGGACGACATGGTGGTTGAGCATGAGGACATGGTTACCCATAACTAGACAACCAACTCATGACTCCCCATAATGAAACAAAAGTTCCAAGTACGATAAACACCATTGTTTGTGTTTTTGCAGGAGGCAGGAGTACAAGATCAACTCGAAGGAAGCACTTGAGAGTAGTGCAAAACGTCAACATAGTGTAATTTTACTCTCTTAAGACACTTAAACATGCATGATCCGACCTAAGATGACCCTATGGTCATCACAATATGTATTGCAATTGGGGAAGGTGAGAAAGACATAGATAGATCATGGAAGCTTGACTAATGTGTTATATTGGTAACCTTTTTTAAACTAAATATATCACATGATTTGATCAAACCATATCTAGATTCCATGTTGGGGGTTTGTTGGAGAGCAAGTTTACACTCGTTGATACATGAACCTCCTAACAACTATTAGCGTTAGGAGGGAAAGTAAAAACATAATGGTTTGATACATCCTTTTCAAAGAAGACATCTCGAATAAAATCCTCATTGTATATAAAACCCTAAATCAACTAAGAGTCATTGTGTACATACCACATATAGCCATGAAGTTTCCATTGTGATCATATCTTTAGAAGGGGAAATTTATCTATTCGTTCTCAACAAAAGGTCTACACCACCAACAACATAATGTAAAGTTCGAAAAAGATGTGATATATATATATATATATATATATATATATATATATATATATATATATATATATATATATATTTACAAGAGTTCAAGGATAGTCATCTCATCCTTGATGCCAATAATTGATTCTGATTTTATTTGTCTTAAACTTGTTATTTTACCGAAATTCAAGCCTATGAAACAAAAAAAATATAAATTAGGAGAAAAAAAGAGCAAGACCGTTGAACAAGAAGACGATAAACTTTTAAAACTCAACTTCGTCTTGTTAGTAACTTATAAAACTTGACTAACTAATGTAATACTCGGTAGAAAAGTTAATGAAACATGTATATGTATTACCCAAATTTAAATAAAGCAATGTCCAAAACTCTCATATCCATTTTTCAACATAAATAAGTTAGTCGATAATGCATCTAGTTATGAAATTTTAGGCTTTTTTAGATATTTACTCTCATTATAATTAAATTAAAATCCCACCAAGTAGTCCAAAGGAAGTAAAAAAATAGGAAAACCTTGACATTTTCTATTCTCCACAATGATAAATTGTACAAAAATATAATTTTTTATATTTTTTATTTAATTTAAATAATCTTATTTTTCACTTTTTTTTCCTTTTAATAATTGTATTTAGATGATCCAAACAAATTTTAAATGTTTTGATTTAAGGAAACTACAGTTGTTATGAAGATCATGAAGCAAACATAAAATTATCTTGAATAAAATTATTTTTTGTCAAAACTAATTTTGGAAAATATATTTTTATCATTAAAATAAGTTAATAATAATAAAAAGTAATATATTTTTATTTAATGTAAAAATTACATAAAACTTGGAATATGTTTTTATAAATTTGGGTTTGATGAAAAAGAAATAAAAATGGATAAAAACAAGAAGTTACGAGAAATATATTAAAGATTTAAAAATGATAAAATATTTGCCATTTTTTAGTCATGTTAGTTTGTTGTAGTGCAAATAATAATTTCTATATATAATTTTAAAAATATTTGAGAAATGCGCAAATACTGGTTACTTTTAATTTTTTTCGCAATTAAATATATGTTTAGTAATTACAAAAATATTTAGTAATAATTTAATCTCTTATATATAATATATATATATATATATATATATATATATATATATAAAATTGTGATATTCTATTAAATTCAGGGATAAGAAAACAGGTTGAATGAGACCAGTGGTATCGTATTAAAGTAGTCTCTTTTGCATGAAGTTGTACGTATTAAAATAAGTGAGCGTGGTTCTCGCGATGAACACTATACATTAAAGAAACCCTACGTGTTTCAAACTTCAATAAATAAATAAATAAATAACTTTCTTACATTGAATACTAACAGTGCCTGTCACTGTCACACACCCACTCATTCGCTTTACTATTTTTTTAAGTTATCTTCCAGCTAGTCATACGCATGTAATAAATAGAATAAAAATTAAAGTATTCCATTTTCAAAAAATGTAAAAAATATAGAAAACTAGTAAATCTACACCCTCTTTTTCTTCTTATTTTTTTTTAGTTTTTTTGAAATACAGTCTATGTTTCTATACTTTTACTTATTTTTCTTTGTAACCTAAACAAATGAAAAAAAATCCATCATATACAAACTAAGTGTTAATGTATGGAGAACTAGATATTTTGAGGAATGTATCAGTGTATTGAAGCCAGGGGAAGAGTTGCACCGTCTATAATGCATTTTTGTTATAAAACCTTTTTTTTTTATTCAGATTTATAAAGTCATCAAATATTTTACTCATAATTATGAGTAAATACGTGCAATCAATTAGATGTTTGTTTTTATTTTTATTTTTATTTAAAAACACTTATTTACTCGTAATAATTATTAATTATTTGTAATTTATATATATTTTATTTTATATATATATATATATATATATATATATATATATTTATAAACGAAAGGAATGGAGTTTGAACAGAACTAAGATTTTTCAATATAGAATTTTTCGTTATTAAGTTCAATTATGATATTTGATTATAGTTGATGGAGATGTATAGATAAAAAAATAAAATAAAAATTCTCTTATATTGTGAAATAATGGTAGAATCAGAAAATAAATGAATATGAGAAATGTTAAGTATTTTCGAAGGGACTAATAATAAGAAATTCTCATAAATGAGACACGAACCAATCATATAAGAGAATGTGATATCATCTTCAAACTCAAATCTTAAGACATTAGGTTATGAGTCTTTCCCAATTATAAGTTACTTAATTTTTCTATTTCTAATCCAATGTGGGACTTCAACTCATTAACAATCCTCCTCCCCCCCCTCAATTGTGGCTCCCTTCCACATTGATACACTACCCCCTCAAGTGTAAACATTTTTTCTTAACCATGAACACCTAGTAGTGACCTTACTTGTACCGTCATTCAATTCAATGGGACTCGCTTGTCTGAAACCCTTGTCAAGATGACTTTTGACACAAAGACCTTTCACCTACTCTAATCATACTTAACTGAGTCAGTCACCAGACGAACCATATGTTCTGATACCACTGTTAGAAATTAGAGTAATTTCATAAGAACTCACAATTAAAATAAAAGATGAGAAAAGATAAACAAAATCGATAATAGATAATAATAGAATTTTACTACCGGAAGAAATTACAATACCCTTTTTAAATCTTAGGAGAAAACAATAATAATAAGTGTTGGTTATTTTACTATTATGTAATGCACTAGTAGAATGGAGAAAGAAGAGATTTATGATGATCTACGGTAGACACTATATGTTGGGTATTTGAGGGAGAATTTACAGGGAAGAGAAAACACCAATGAGACATGAGTCCAACCCACATAAGTTATTGACATTAGACGAACCATATGTTCTGATACCACTGTTAGGAATCAGAGTAATTGCATAAGAATTCAAAACTAAAATAAAAGATGAGAAAAGATAAACAAAATTAACAATAGACAATAATAGAATTTTACTACCAGAAGAAATTACAATACCCTTTTTAAATCTTAGGAGTAAACAATAATAATATGTGTTGGGTATTTACTACTATGTAATGCATTAGTAGAATGGAGAAGGAAGATATTTGGGGTGATTTATGACAGACATTATATGTCGACACCAATTTAACCCAAAATCTTAAGTCATTAGGTTATGAGTCTTTCTTCTTTATATGTTGTGCAACTTTCTCATTCTTACTAAACGTGAGATTTAGATTCACACTTGGTTACCCACCATTCTCTCCCTTAAATGTGAGTCCCTCTACATTGGTACATCCCCTTGAGCTCACTAGTAGCCCTTCCATGCATTAGGTTATGAGTATTTATTCTTTATATGTTGTTCAACTTTCTTATTCTTACTTAATGTGGGACTTAGATTCACACTTGGATTACCCAACACTAAATGGTTTGAAGGATATATCACATTAGATTCATTAAGTTATGTTGTTCAAATGTGTATCCAAATTCAAAATAAGTGTTATTTTTGGCCAAGAGGAACAGGATGACATAAGTGATCTTTTATGGGACAAGGACACCAAATGAAAACCCATATGTTGGGAATCTCATTACAAGCATGTAATTAGAAAATAACAAAAACAACTTATATATATTGAATAATAGTGGTATGGAGTGTATAATGTGTCAAATTACAAGTATGGTATGAACATCAATGCACGTATATCACGACCAATATGACTACTACCAATATAAAAAAAGCCTTATTCAATAATAGAAAAGATTTAGATTGAAAAGATATGGAAGAAACACATAAAAAAATTGAAACATTAAGAGAGAAGCATACCACACGCATAAGAAACCTTATAGCACATAGTCCATTACAAATACATTCTCTTTCTTACATCTCATATTTTTCTTTCACCCCTTTCCTTATAGATCACATCTTACATGACCTTGTGGTGTAACTAACTTTCTCTCCACATCATGCTCAATTTTTTTTTAACATGTTACAATACTTCCTCCATTGTAAACAACCTTATCCTCAATATTAAATTTTAGAGAAGATTCTTGTATCTCATATAACATCTAATGAGTCCCATTAAATTAGAACTTGAGAAATTGGTTAGGAATGTCACATAGTAATTATGAATTATAAGACTTGCAATGGTTAAACAGAAGGACTAATTTTAGTAATAGCAAGGACAGGGGTAAATAAGTTTGTGAAGGACTTCCTATAAATGCCTTAAGCAAGTACAGATGGAACATTGAGTGACTTCTTGTAGTTTCAGGAAGCTTAAGTTTTGTTAAGTGGTAAAAAGTTGATATAATTATGCCTTGAATTGTTATGAAACCACTTAATTTATGTTAATTCTAATATATTTTTCTCCCAAAATAGAATGCATTCGAGAATACCTTGATACAAGAGTAAGAAGCATAATTGGAGTAAAACTCGAAGAAGGAAGAAGATTTTCAGCATGGAAGTCGCTCGAGCGGGATGGACTCTCGCTTGAGCGAATATCAGTTATTCTTCTCTGGAAGTCAGTCGCTCAAGCGCAAGAAAATTTGCTTGAGCGAATGTTAGTTATTCTTCTCTGGAGTTCACTTGCTCAAGCGAGCGTTTTGTCTCTTGAGCGAAAATAGGCAACTTTCGCTTGAGCGAAAGACGCGAAACCCAAAAGCCCAATTTTTTCTATAAAAAGAGAAGATGTGTTTTGAGAAAAGCAAGTGGTTTTGGGGAGAAGAGGCGCGACTACTGCTAGGGTTTCGTCCAATCTTCATCAATTCTTCACTTCTTCCACATTTGGAGCATTGTAATGGCCAACATGAGTGGCTAACTTCATTCTCTTAGGATTTGGTTCACTTCCTTTGAACTCTTTTGTATCATGGTGATATTTTGAGATATTAATCTATGTTTTGATGTTGTTATTCTTATCCTTTGTGCTTTGGAATAATTTATTCTTGATGTTTGAGGTATGATTGGAAAATATATCTTGAATCCTAGATCACGATAAGAATATTTGTTACGTTAATTGCCAGGAATGGAATGAATGTATCAATTTCTTAACACCCTAAACCTAATGCTGGAAAATCTCTTAATTGTGTGAGGAATCAACATTTATTAGGTTTTCTTATGAATTTCATGTGTGAGGAATCAACATGGATGATTTGACTAGGTGGCATCAACATTGTTAGGTTAATTGACGTTCTTAAGTGACATAACCATTACAAAAGAGGGATAAGGAAGGAAGTCACTCCTAAGTGTCTTTAATTGATATTTTCTTAACAATTTACAGTTCTTTGTCATTTAATTTCAATTCAACTCTTTATGCAAAATTCATTCTGTTTTAATCCACTTAGTAAACATATAATTGGGAATTTCCATTGAAACCGTTCCTCGTGGGATCGACTTTTATTTAATCGAAATACTATACTGCGATTGATAATTTTGGTACGCTTGCCAATAATTCAACAAGTATTTCTGGCGCCGTTGCTAGGGAACAATGTTCTTTGAGAATTCTTTGTTTAGCTTATTGAGTATTTTATTTTTATTTTGTTTTATTTTTCAGTTTTATTTTGCTTAATTATTGTCTTGTGCTAATCTTTGCTCGAGTTACTCTTTTGATTTATGCGTTTAAGAGGACAGGTATCTTCAGAGCAGTTAGAATATAATCCGGAGATTGAAAAAACCGCTCGGAGGAACCGGGGTAGAAGAAGAAGGGAAACTTAAGAACAAACCACGGGAGAATCAATTAACTCTTCTTCCACACTCAATTTACCAGACCCAATTATAAAAGATATGACAAAAGATGGAGCAAATCTGAATCCAAATCCAAATCTAAATCCAAATCAAAATCCAGATTTTAATCCACCTAGAAGAACTCTCAGAAACTATGTTATGCAGCAAGGTTCGAGACACTTTTCCAGCATTGCTGTACCGGACGACCAAACATTGCAGATGAATCCAGCTTTCTTAAGCTTGATTAGTGTTCATCAATTCATTGGACTGGATCATGAAGACCCTTATATTCATTTGTCTACTTTTTATGAGTTGATTGGTACCATAGGATTTAGAGCAACAAATCTTGAATCTACATATTTGAGATTATTTCTTTTTTCTTTGGCAGGTAGGGCAAAAGAATGGCTGAAGGCACATCCTAATCAGAGTTTGACTAATTGGAGTGGCGTAGAAGAGAAGTTTCTGAACAGATTTTTCCCACCATCCCACTGCATCAAAGCAAAAGCCGACATCACTTCTTTCAGACAAGGATCAGATGAACATTTTTGTGAAGCATGGGAGAAATTTAAATCACTATTGAGAAGATGCCCAAATCATGGATTTGATGACATTGCTCAGTTGAATATTTTCTATACTGGCTTGCGACATGATGCAAAGATGCTATTAAAGGTTGTAGCAGGAGGATCCATGTTGGATGTAGAAATTGAACATGTTACAAGAATTATTGATGCACTATCTTTTACAGACCAACAGGCCCAACATGATAGACATCCAATTCAAAGAAAGGGAGTACTTGAACTTAACACCTGTTGAATTATTGGCAAGCGTACCAAATTATCAATCGCAGTATAGTATTTCGATTAAATAAAAGTCGATCCCACGAGGAACAGTTTCAATGGAAATTCCCAATTATGCTTACTAAGTAGATTAAAACAGATTAGGTTTTGCAAATAAGAGTTGAATTGAAATTAAATGACAAAGACTTGTAAATTGTTGAGAAAATATCAACTAAAGGTACTTAGGATTGGCTTCCTTCCTTATCCCTCTTTTGTAATGACTAAATCAATTAAGAACGTCAATTAACCTAACAATGTTGATGCCACCTACTCAAATCATCCATGTTGATTCCTCACACATGAAATTCATAAGAAAACCTAATAAATGTTGATTCCTCACACAGTTAACAGATTTTCCAGCATTAGGGTTAGGGTGTTAAGAAATTGATACATTCATTCCATTCCTGGAAATTAACGTAACAAATATTCTTATCGTGATCTAGGGTTCAAGATATATTTTCCAATCATACCTCAAAAAATCAAGAATAAATCATTCCAAAGCATAAAGGATAAGAATAACAACATCAAAGCATAGATTAATATATCAAAATATCACCATGATACAAAAGAGTTCAAAGGAAGTGCACCGAATCCTAAGAGAATGAAGTTAGCCACTCATGTTGGCTATTACAATGCTTCAATTGATGAAGAAGAATTGATGAAGATTGGACAAAACCCTAACAGTAGTCGTGCCTCCTCTCCTCCAAGACTGCTTGCTTTTCTCAAAACACAACTTATCTTTTTATAAGAGAATTTGGGCCGAACCTCGCATCATTTATTCGCTTAAGCGCTCTTCTTTCTTTCAATTTTACTCTAATTATGCTGACAATTATGCTCCTTCCTTTTGTATCAAGGTATTCTCGAATTCATCCTATATTGGGAGAAAAATATATTAGAATTAACATAAGTTAAGTGGTTTCATAACAATTCAAGGCATAATTATATCAACTTTTTACCACTTAACAACTCCCCCCAACCTAGAATCTTGCTTGTCCCAAGCAAAGTAATTTTTCCAAAACAAAATCATCACCTATTATCTTTTTCTCTTCTAAAACCACAACATAAAAATTTTCAGAGGTGATGCTCACAACTCCAAATGAAAATAGAACACATAAGCATTCAAGTTATAGAAACCAACAAAGAATAATTAGTCCTCAACTATCCTCAGAGAAGCATGATCTCTCAAATAGAGTTATATATACTCATCTCTAATTCTCATAGGTAAGTGTTTATCTCATTCAATCACTTCAATTAGACAATCCAATATTGATAATCATCTTCAAGCAATCAACAATTGTTAAACAAGACTTAAATCTAAAGGTCTTTTGAGGCTTGTAATGGGGCTGTGCTAAGAAAGAGTTATTGGTTTTTCTGGGATATACAAAAATATTTGAGAAATTCAACTCATATGAATGATTCTTGATTAACAATTCCTCAAGTCAGGTTTCAAACTTTATGCTTTTGTCCCTAACACAATGACAATGAGTTAATAATCTCACAAGTTATTACCCCCTTTTTGACTTTTTTTTTTTTTTGGTTTTGCAAATTTTTAAGCTTTGCTTTTCCTTTTTCTTTACACACTTTTTTTTTTTAACAATAACACCCCAACAATACCTGTAGGACAATAATAGCAATACCCAACAATAAGAAAAATAGTGACATTCATACTCATTTCCTTTCTCAAATATAGGAAGGTAGATAAATAATGTTTAGGCTTAAGGGTTCTGTTTAAGAAACAATATTATTTTTTTGGCTCAGAAGGGGTTCAAATGGATGTCCTATAATTAATGCATGGTTGGCTATTTGGCTCTGGGTTATATCTACTACAAAGAAAAAATGTCTTTATCATTTTCAAGTCTTGCTAACATGTAATCACATCAAAGAATCAACCAATGTCAGTTATCATCACAAAGTGTTGACACTCAATTTATTTGTTTGTGGTACTCTGCTCACCTGGGTTTTGGCTAGCTTCTCCAATTCAGTTAATTCCTAATTTTCTTCATCAATTCCTTTTCACTATCATACTCAATATCCCAAAATCACTTGTTATTGGAAACAATCAAAATTATTTTTCATGTTCTAGATTTGAATTAGACAATAAGCAATAATCTCATATATGACTCTAAAACAAATTATGGGATAACAAGGGAATTCAAAATTTAAAATAAAGCAATTAAAAACATTAAATTAAAAACAAAGGAATTAAAAACATTAAAAGTAAAGTAAGTTTCCTCCCTCATTTTCTTCACTTGTCATGTACTCCTTATCTTGTGCCTCGACCTCAGCTCTGAGACTTTCTCACCCCCTCCGGAAAAGTTGGATCTGTCCCAGGCTATTGAAGTAAGGCTTCAAAGTCTTGAGGAGAAGTGCACTGTGTACCTGGAGCAATCTTGCAAAGAAAGAACCTAAGGAAGAAAAATGCACAAAAAAAACTTAAACTGCAAAAAGAAGAAAAAAAAAATTCAAAATATTGGGTTGCCTCCCAGGAGCGCTTGTTTAACGTCTTCAGCTTGATGCCTATTTTCTTTAGGGCTCATGCAGGTGAGTGATCAAGGTGATATATACGCATTCTCCATCCCTTAACTGTCCTTGTGGGAACGAATTTATTCTTTTCATTGCGAATAACCTTACAACTGTCAGAGATTGGATAAATCATACCTGCTTCAGGAGGTTTCAGTACCTCTCTTTGAATAATTTCCTTCATAGTCAGACTAAGATGTCTTTGGGGTTGTGCAACATGCTTGTAATCTTGTTTTTCAATTGAGATGGTTAATTCCTCCAAAGTGTCTATTCTGAGACAATATTTCTTGTCTTCCGGTTATTGTACAGCTTCAAACAGATTAAAATTAACTTCATCATCTCCACTTCTAATTTTCAACTTGCCCATGTCAACATCTATAATTACTTTGGCAGTCTTCATAAATGGCCTTCCCAGGATCAATGGGACTTCCTCATTTTCCTCCATGTCCATAATCACAAAATCAACAGGAAATATGAATTTGTCCACTCTAACTAAAACATCTTCTGCTACTCCATAAAGAATCTTTAGAGATCTGTCAGCTAGCTGTAATGTCATTCTTGTAGACTTTACTTCTAAGTCTCCTATTCTTTTAAGCATAGACAAAGACATTAGATTTATACTAGCACCAAAATCAAGTAATGACTTACCTACTTGTAACGTCCCAATTGTGACTGGTATAGTGAAACTGTCAGGATCCTTGGACTTTTGAGGTAATGATTTCTGAATTATAGCACTGCATCCTGCTTCTAGCTCCATTGTTTCTACAGTAAATCTCCTTTTCTTAGTTAACAACTCTTTCATGAATTTTGCATATGTTGGCATTTGCTCCATAGCTTCCACAAATGATATATTAATTTGCAATTGCTTGAAAATATCCATGAATCTTGCAAACTGTCTTTCTTTATCTATTTGTGAAGGAGCCTTGGGATACGGTAACTTCTCTACAAATGGTTTTTGACTCCCTCCTTTTTCTATCTTCTCTTCGTTCTTCTTATTAGGAATATGTCTTTCTTTATTATTCTCATCTTCTTGCTTTTCATCTTCTTTTACCAAAACTTCTTCTTCAACAACTATATTGTCACCAATCCCCTTACCTACAACTTTTCCACTCCTTGTAGTTATTGAATTGCATTGCTCCTTTGGATTGGTTTGTGTGTTAGCTGAAAACTGTCCTCCTTGTTGCTGCTTAGATAATTGCTTAGCCAATTGGCCTATCTGGGTCTCTATATTTCTGAATGAAGCCTCAGTATTTTTCTGATTAACCATAGTGCCTTGCATGAATTTTTCTAAAGTATCCTCCAATTTACTTATTCTGTGAGGCATTGAAGGATAATGTTGTTGTTGTTGTTGATATGGAGGTTGTTGATATGACTGTTGTTGAAATGCATGTTGTCTAGTAGATGAGCTAACACCTTGGTTCCACCCAAAATTCTGATTCTGATTTTGATTCCCTCTCCATCCTTGTGCAAAATTATTCTGATAATTATTGGGATTAGGAAAATTACCTTGTCTGCCTTGACTACTACCTTGGGCCCTCATATAATTAGCTTCTTCTTGCTGAATGTTGCCTTGATAAGAGCATTGTTCATTTGAATGATCACCTCCACACAAATCACAACTCATCTGTTGATTAGGAATATTTTGTACTGTGTGCATTTGATGAGGTAATTTCTCTATTTTCTGGTTCAATGCTTCAATTTGTTGGGTCAAAATTTTATTTTGGGCTAAGAGGGCATCTGAGCTGTTAAGTTCAAGTACTCCCTTCCTTTGAATTGGATGTCTATCATGTTGGGCCTGTTGGTCTGTAAAGGCTAGTGCATTAATAATTTTGGTGGCATGATCAATTTCTACATCCAACATAGATCCTCCTACTGCCGCCTCTAATAACATCTTTGCATCATGTCGCAAGCCAGTATAGAAAATATTCAACTGAGAAACATCATTAAATCCATGATTTGGGCAACTTCTCAACAGTGATTTAAATTTCTCCCATGCTTCACAAAATTGCTCATCTGCTCCTTGTCTGAAAGAAGTGATGTCAGATTTTGCTTTGATGTAGCGGGATGGTGGGAAAAATTTGTTCAGAAACTTCTCTTCTACACTACTCCAATTAGTCAAACTCTGATTAGGATGTGCTTTCAGCCATTCTTTTGCCCTACCTGCCAAAGAAAAAGGAAATAATATCAAATATGCATATTCAAGATTTGCTGCTCTAAATCCCATGGTACCAATCAACTCATAAAAAGTAGACAAATGAATATAAGGGTCTTCATGACCCAATCCAGTGAATTGATGAGCATTAATCAAGCTTAAGAAAGATGGATTCATCTGCAATGTATGATCATCCGGAATGACAATGCTGGAAAAATGTCTTGGACCTTGCTGCATAGCACAATTTCTAAGAGTTCTTCTAGGTGGATTTGCATTTGGATTTTGATTTGGATTTGGATTTGGATTTTCTTCTGCCATATCTTCTATAATTGGGTCTAGTAAATCAAGTGTGAAAGAAGAATTAGCAGATTCTCTTGTGGCTTGTTCTTGAGTTTCCCTTCTTCTTCTACCCCGGTTCCTCCAAGCTGTTTTTTCAATTTCTGGATTAAATTCTAACTGCGTTGAAGATACCTGTCCTCTTAAACGCATAAATCAAAAGAGTAACTCAAGCAAATATTAGCACAAACTAAAAACTAAATGATAATAATAATAATAATAATAATAATAATAATAATAATGGTAATGATAATAATAATAATAATAATAATAATAATAATAATAATGATAATGATAATAATAATGATAATGATAATGATAATAATGATGATAATAATGATGATGATAATAATAATGATGATAATAATGATAATGATAATAATGATAATAATAATAATGATAATAATAATAATGATGATAATAATGATAATGATAATAAAAAAATAGAAATAAAAATAAAATACTCAATAAGCTAAACAAAGAATTCTCAAAGAACACCGTTCCCCGGCAACGGCGCCAGAAATACTTGTTGAATTATTGGCAAGCGTACCAAATTATCAATCGCAGTATAGTATTTCGATTAAATAAAAGTCGATCCCACGAGGAACAGTTTCAATGGAAATTCCCAATTATGCTTACTAAGTAGATTAAAACAGATTAGGTTTTGCAAATAAGAGTTGAATTGAAATTAAATGACAAAGACTTGTAAATTGTTGAGAAAATATCAATTAAAGGTACTTAGGATTGACTTCCTTCCTTATCCCTCTTTTGTGATGGCTAAATCAATTAAGAACGTCAATTAACCTAACAATGTTGATGCCACCTACTCAAATCATCCATGTTGATTCCTCACACATGAAATTCATAAGAAAACCTAATAAATGTTGATTCCTCACACAATTAACAGATTTTCCAGCATTAGGGTTAGGGTGTTAAGCAATTGATACATTCATTCCGTTCCTGGAAATTAACGTAACAAATATTCTTATCGTGATCTAGGGTTCAAGATATATTTTCCAATCATACCTCAAACAATCAAGAATAAATCATTCCAAAGCATAAAGGATAAGAATAACAACATCAAAGCATAGATTAATATATCAAAATATCACCATGATACAAAAGAGTTCAAAGGAAGTGCACCAAATCCTAAGAGAATTAAGTTAGCCACTCATGTTGACCATTACAATGCTTCAATTGATGAAGAAGAATTGATGAAGATTGGACAAAACCCTAACAGTAGTCGTGTCTCCTCTCCTCCAATACTGCTTGCTTTTCTCAAAACACAACTTATCTTTTCATAAGAGAATTTGGGTCGGGCCTCGCATCATTTATTCGCTTAAGCGCTCTTCTTTCTTTCAATTTTACTCTAATTATGCTGACAATTATGCTCCTTCCTTTTGTATCAAGGTATTCTCGAATTCATCCTATATTGGGAGAAAAATATATTAGAATTAACATGAGTTAAGTGGTTTCATAACAATTCAAGGCATAATTATATCAACTTTTTACCACTTAACAACACCTCAGATGTTATCTTAGCCCAGAATAAACTTTTGACCCAACAAATTGAAGCATTGAACCAGAAAATAGAGAAATTACCTCAACAAATGCACACAGTACAATCTATTCCTAATCAACAGATGAGTTGTGATGTGTATGGAGGTGATCATGCAAATGAACAATGCTCTTATCAAGGCAACATTCAATAAGAAGAAGCTACTTATATGTGTGCTCAAGGTAGTAGTCAAGGAAGACAAGGTAATTTTCCTAATTCCAACAATTATCAGAATAATTTTGCACAAGGATGAAGAGGGAATCAGAATCAAAACCAAAATCAAAATCAAAATCAAAATCAAAGTTTTGGGTGGAACCAAGGTGTTAATTCATCTGCTAGACAACCTACATTTCAACAACAGTCATATCAGCAACCTCCATATCAACAACAGCAACAACAATATCCTTCAATGCCTGACAGAATGAGTAAATTGGAGGATACGTTAGAAAATTTCATGCAAAGCACTATGATTAATCAGAAAAATATTAAGACTTCATTCAGAAATATAGAGACCCAGATGGGCCAACTGGCTAAACAATTATCTGAGCAGCAAGGAGGACAATTTTCAGCTAACACACAAACCAATCTAAAGGAGCAATGCAAGGCAATAACTACAAGGAGTGATAAGGTTATAGAAGAAGGGATTGGTGACAACCTGCATGTAGAGAAGGAAATCCTACAAGAAAAAGAGGATGAAAAGAAGAAAGATGAGTGTGAAGGAGAAAAAGAGAAAAATAAAAGTGAGAGTATAGAAAAAGAAAAAAATACTGAAAAAGAAGAAAAAATAAAAATAGTGAGAAAAAGAGGGATAAAGATGAGAGTCAAATACCACAACTAAAGGACTTATCATATCCTCGTCATCCTTTCAAGAAAGATAAAGAAAGACAGTTTGCAAGATTTATGGATATTTTCAAGCATTTACAAATTAATATTCCATTTATGGAAGCTATGGAGCAGATGTCGACTTATGCAAAATTCATGAAAGAGTTATTAACTAAGAAAAGAAGATTTACTACCGAAATAGTGGAGCTAGAAGCAGGATGCAGTTCTATAATTCAGAAATCATTACCTCAAAAGTCCAAGGACCCTGGCAGTTTCATTATACCAGTCACAATTGGGACATTACAAGTAGGTAAGACATTACTTGATTTGGGTGCTAGTATAAATCTAATGCCTTTGTGTATGCTTAAAAGAATAGGAGACTTGGAAGTAAAGCCTACAAGAATGACACTGCAGCTAGCTGACAGATCTCTAAAATTTCCTTATGGTGTGCTGGAGGATGTTTTGGTCAGAGTTGATAAATTTATGTTTCCAGTTGATTTTGTTGTGATGGATATGGAGGAAGACACTGAAGTTCCTCTTATACTGGGAAGACCTTTCATGAAGACAACAAAAGTTATTATTGATGTTGATGATGGCAAGTTAAAAGTCAGAGTAGAAGATGAGGAAGTTAATTTTAATGTGTTTGAAGCAATGAAGCATCCTACAAATAAACAACATTGTCTTAGGATGGATGTGGTAGACGATATCTTTCAAACAGCAAGAAAGCAACTAACTAAAGCAAGCCCATTAGAAAAAGATTTGATAGGTATTAATGACGAATTTGATGAAAAGGAGGAAAAAGAAATTGAGAAATATTTAAAACATCTTGATTCAACACAAGAAGTTACTGCAAAAGAACAACAATCTGAGAAATTGCAGCAAGAACATGAAACTGAGAGTCAGAAGTTGAAATTAAAGGTATTACCTCCTCACTTAAAATATGTTTTTCTTGCAGATGGAAGCAACAAACCATTGGTGATTAGCAATGCCTTAACAAATTATGAAGAAGAAAAATTGATCTCAGTTTTGAAAGAGAATGAGAAGGCCATAGGGTGAACATTATCTGATCTCTAAGGAATCAGTCCTTCTTATTGCATGCATAAGATTCACATGGAGAATGATTTCAAGCCTGTTGCACAACCTCAAAGACGTCTTAATCCAACTATGAAAGAGGTGGTAAAGAAAGATGTATTGAAATTACTTGATGCAGGTATGATCTATCCTATCTCTGATAGTGCTTGGGTTAGCCCAGTTCAGGTGGTCCCGAAAAATGGAGGTATGACTGTAATTTATAATGATAAAAATGAATTAATACTTACTAGAACTATCACAGGTTGGAAAATGTGTATAGATTATAGAAAATTGAATCAAGCAACTAGAAAATATCATTTTCCTTTACCTTTAATGGATCAAATGTTAGAACGGTTAGCAGGACAAGCTTTTTATTATTTTCTGGATGGTTATTCAGGGTACAATCAAATAACAGTAGATCCAGAAGATCAAGAAAAAAACTGCTTTTACTTGTCCTTTTGGTGTGTTTTCTTACAGGAAAATGTCATTCGGATTGTGCAATGCCCCAACAATTTTTCAAAGATGCATGCTAGCAATCTTCTCAAATTTGGTGGAACAATGCATAGAAGTTTTCATGGATGATTTTTCAGTATTTGGTGCATCATTTGACCAATGCTTGAAGAGTTTAAATAATGTACTGAAGCGGTGTGTTGATACCAATTTAGTTTTAAATTGGGAAAAATGTCATTTTATGGTAATTGAAGGCGTGGTGTTAGGCCATAAGATTTCTGCAAGAGGGATTGGAGTTGATAAAGCAAAAATAGAGATTATTGAGAAGCTTCCACCACCAACAAATATGAAGAGCATAAGAAGTTTTTTAGGACATGCTGGATTCTATAGAAGATTTATAAAAGACTTCTCAAATATTGCAAAGCCACTCAACAACTTGCTCAATAAAGATATTTCTTTTAATTTTAATGTGGAATGTTTGCAGGCTTTTGAATTGTTCAAACAGAAATTAATTTCAACCTTTGTGATAATTGCACCTGATTGGAAATTAGAATTTAAATTAATGTGTGATGCAAGTGATTATGCTATAGGAGCAGTATTAGGCCAAAGAAAATCTAAGATTTTCATGCTATACATTATGCTAGCAAAGTTCTTAATGTAGCCCAAATTAATTATGCAACTACTGAAAAAGAATTACTAGCTATAGTTTACGCATTGGAAAAATTTAGAGCATACTTGATTGGTTCATCTGTTACTGTATAAACTGATCATGCAGCAATCAAATATTTGTTAACCATATTAGATTCTAAAACCAGGCTAATTAGATGGATTTTATTGTTGCAAGAATTTGATTTGGTGATCAAGGATAAAAACGGCTGTGAAAATTTGGTAGCTGACCATTTGTCCAGATTAGTCAATACTGAAGTGACTAATAATCAATTAGAAGTGCAAGAGGAATTTCCAGATGAAAAACTGATGATGATTCAAGAAAGACCTTGGTTTGCTGACATGGCAAATTTCAAAGCTGCAAAAGTTGTCCCAGAAGAATATACTTGGCACGAAAAGAAGAAATTATTTAAGGATTCCCATTATTTTTTATGGGATGATCCTTACCTTTTCAAGATAGAAAGTGATAACTTGTTGAGAAGGTGTGTGACAAGCAAGGAAGCCAAAAATATTCTTTAGAATTGTTATAGTTCTCCTTATGGGGTCATTTTAATAGAGTTAGAACTGCTGCAAAAGTTCTCCAATCTGATTTTTTCTGGCCTTCCTTATTTAAAGATGCACACAACTTTGTACAACAATGTATTGATTGTCAGAAAACAGGGAGTATCTCAAGAAGAAATGAGATGACTTTGAATATCATGTTGGAAGTAGAAATATTTGAATGTTGGGGAATTGATTTTGCAGGACCTTTTCCATCCTCATTCTCTAAAGAATACATCTTGGTAGCAGTATATTATGTGTCAAAGTGGGTGGAAGCAGTGGCTACTGTAAATGCTGATGCCAAAACTGTGATAAAATTTTTAAAGAAAAATATATTCTGAGATTTAGCACTCCTAGAGTTTTAATTAGTCGATGGAGGATCACATTTCTGCAATATTCAACTTCAAAAATGTTTAAAGCATTATGGGGTCAGATATAAAGTTACATCACCTTATCATCCACAAACTAATGGGCATGTAGAAGTTTCAAACAGAGAAATAAAAAAAATATTAGAAAAGACTATTTCATCTTCAAGAAAAGATTGCTCAATAAAGTTAGATGATGCGCTTTGGGCTTATAGGACTGCATATAAAGTTCCTACTAGGTTATCTCCATTTCAACTTGTCTATGGTAAGTCATGTCATCTTCCAATAGAAATGGAGCATAAAGCATATTGGGCTTTAAAATTTTTAAATTTTTTACCCAAAAGCTTCAGCAGAGCAAAGAAAAATTCAAATGCATGAATTAGAAGAAATGAGACTTAATGCATATGAATCATCCAAGTTATACAAGGAGAAAGTTAAGGCATATCATGATAAGAAAATTCTGAAAAGAGATTTTTCATCCAAGCCAATCAGTATTACTGTTTAATTCAAGATTAAGAATTTTTTCTGGGAAACTGAAATCCAAATGGTAAGATTCGTTAGGCCTTATGGTGATGTGGAATTGGAAGATCCAGCAACAGGAAGAATATGGACAGTTAATGGGCAGAGAATTAAGGCATATTTGGGAGATGCGGTGGATAAGCTTCACCTCATTATCTACTTAGATGAACCTTAAAGCAAACAAGCGTCGAGCCGAAGACGTTAAACAAGCGCTCCTGGGAGGCAACCTAGTGTTTTATCTTTAATTTCTTTTCTTTTTTCTTTTGAGTTGTTAATCATTGGATTGCATTTGAATATCATGTTCCAAGTCAAAATTCAGTGAAATTCGCTCAAGCGACAGAGAATTCACTTGAGCGAATATTAGTTGTTTTTCTTCACTCAAACGAAAAAAAAAAATTTGTGCACATATTCGCTCAAGAGACACAAGATTCACTCAAGCGAATGTTAGTTATTTCTTTGTTTTTGGTCACTCAAGCGAATAATAGTCATACTGATTTTCGCTTGAGTGAAAGTACCCAGATTTTGTTTTTAAAAACGCAAGCTAGGGTCACTATTTTCACTTTCCAACATCTATATTTTGAACCCAAGCTCTCTCCACTCACTCTGCATCAAAATTTCAACTTTGTGCACCTAAATTCAAAATTCAAAACACTTTTCCAACTACTCTGAGTAGATTTCCTGAGTTTGCACCGATTCAAATCCAAGAATTTCAAGTTTGTGCACTGTTCATACCAACTTTCTGCATTTGTGCGATTTTGCCTTTATTCTACAATCAAGGTATTTTTAACTCTTTTGTTAGTAAATTGTCTGATTGTGGAGTCATTTCTTGCAACTATGGTTAGATTGATTGAATTGAATGCATATTTAGGAGTTGCAAAATAGGTTGCATACCAGGTGTTTGTTAAAATGCCTCAAAAAGGAATGAATTGATTTTTAGAGGATAATAAGTTGAATATGCATATGATTGAATTAGCCATGTTAAGGGAAAGGAATACATATAAAGAAAATAGAGTTTAAGGATTCTATAATAAGATGCATATCAGGTGTTTGATGAAATGCTATATATATGACTTATGGTATGTTTTGCTAATGTTGATGGTTATGACATTGCAGATGGGTCCAAGAAAAGATTCGCAAGGTGCTTCATCATCCAGGGCTGCTGGAAAAAGGCCAAGGACTGAGTCTACATGCATTCAAATAGATAGAAGAAGATTCAAGGATGCTGAGAGGAAAGCGAGGTTTGAGAGAATCTGGAACTGGACCTTCATCCCTGAAAGAAGAGTAGAATTTAATAAGGGCGAGTATCCAGAATTCAACAATGAATTAACCCGCCGGAACTGGAGGCAATTGGCGCTCCCAATGCCCAAGTATGATCCTGAGATTGTAAAGGAGTTTTATGCCAATGCCTGCCTAGTTGAAGGTGAGTCATTCAGAGTGCGTTCCAAAGTGAGAGGCAAGTGGGTTCCGTATAATAGGAACGCCATTAATGATTTGCTGGGGAATCCACTTTTTCTTGAGGAAGGCCATATTTGTGACTTCCAAGTCATTAGGAATAACATACGTCTAATTGAGATGTACTTTAGGGATGTTGACATTGCAAGAGCCCTATGCTTGCCTGGGAGGACCTTTGAGGCAAATCATGCTGGGAAGGCTTTAAGGATTTTAAGGGCCAACATGACCACAATAACTCAGATCTGAACTTCTTTTATGTTGGCCAACATTGTACCCATCAAGCATAGTTCATATTTGAATATACCCAGGTGCCATATCATCAAGTGCATTCTGGATGAAACTATGATTGACGTCGCCATGATTATTTCAGAGGAAATTTATCAGTTTGTGGTTTTGGAAAGCGGGCGATGAGCAGAGCAAGCGAAGGCTCTTGGATTCCCTGTTTTCATAACAACCCTTTGTGCAACTCATGGTGTGGAAGTTAACCCAACAGTGAACATTCGGCCACAAATTAATAGAAGATTCATTGAGCGGAATTGTGTGAACCCTGTAGAAAGGGAGCCACAGCCACTGGCACAACAACCACACCAGCCAAGAAGAGCCCAACAACCACCTCCACCACCTTAGCAGCCAGATTATCAGAGAATGATGCAATACATGGAGCATCTAACTTTGCAACAATCAGCGACCCATAGGGGTCAATGCAATATTAATGAAAATTTTTATAACTTATCTTTGCAAATTGCTCCAAGTATGCAGTGGACGTCACCACAGGAATTTGATGCCTTACTTCAATGGCCTGGGGACAGTCCCTATTTTCCAAGAGGGGGTGAAGGTGCAGTTGGTGCACAGGGAGCACAAGAGGAAGAGGAGGAATCGCAAGAAGAATAAGATGCAGAAGAAGAAACTGAAGAAGAAGATTAAGAGGGAGAAATTTTTAATTTTAAGTTTTTTTTTATTATTATTTTGGTGTGTTTAAGTGAATTGGTTAATTTGATGTTTTAAGTTTTGTGTTTGAATTTATTTGAAGTTGTTTTGTTTTGAATATTCTGAATTGATATTTAATGTGATGAATATTTTAAATTGATGTGATTAAATTGTTGTCCCATACAATTTGGATTAGAGCCAATTATGAAATTATTGCTATTGTCTAATTCAAATCTGGAACTTGAAGAAAACCATTTTGATTACTCCAATAACAAGTGATTTTGGGATGATGAGTATGATAGTGAAAAGGAGTTGATGAGGAGAATTAGGAATTAACTGAATTGGAGAAGCTAGCCAAAACCCAGGTGAGTAGAGTACCACAAACAGTTCAAATTGAGTGTCAATACTTTATAATGATAACTGGTATTGATTGATTATTTGATGTGATTGCATGTTGGCAAGACTTGAAAATAATAAAGGCATTTTTTTCTTTGTAGCAGATATAACCCAGAGCCAAATAGCCAACCTTGCATTAATTATAGGACATCCATTTGAACCCCTTATGAGCCAAAAATAATATTGTTTCTTAAACAGAACCCCTGAGCCTAAAACTATTTATCTACCTTTCTATATTTGAGAAAGGAAATGAGTATGAATGTTACTATTTTTCCTATTGTTGGGTATTGCTATTGTTGTCCTACGGGTATTATTGGGGTGTTATTCTTAAAAAAAAAAGGTGTAAAGGAAAAGGAAAAGAAAAGCTTAAAAATTATGGCAAAGCCAAAAAGGATACATGCAAAAGCATGAGAAAAAAAAAGAAGTCAAAAGGGGGGAATAATAACTTGTGAGATTATTAACTCACTATCATTGTTAGGGACAAAAGTATGAAGTTTGAAACCTGACTTGAGGAAATTTTAAACAGGAATCATTCATATGATTTGAATTTCTCAAATACTGCTGTATATCCCATAAAACCCAATGAATTCCTTCTTAGCCCAGTCCCATTACAAGCTTCAAAAGACCTTTTGATTTAAGTCTTGCTTAACAAATGTTGATTGCTTGAAGATGATTATCAATATTGGATTGTCTAAATGAAGTGATTGAATGAGATAAACACTTACCTGTGAGAATTAGAGATGATTATATATGACTCTATTTGAGAGATCATGCTTCTCTGAGGATAATTAAGGATTAATTATTCTTTGTTAGTTTCTATAACTTGAATGTTTATGTATTCTATTTTCATTTGGAGTTGTGAGCATCACATATGAAAATTTGTTTATGTTGTGGTTTTGGAAGAGAAAGTGATAATAGGTGATGGTTTTGTTTTGGAAAAATTACTTTGCTTGGGACAAGCAAGATTCTAGGTTGGGGGGAGTTGTTAAGTGGTAAAAAGTTGATATAATTATGCATTGAATTGTTATGAAACCACTTAACTTATGTTAATTATAATCTATTTTTCTCCTAATATAGGATGAATTCGAGAATACCTTGATACAAGAGTAAAGAGCATAATTGTCAGCATAATTGGAGTAAAACTGGAAGAAGAAAGAAGATTTTCAGCATGGAAGTCACTCGAGCGGAATGGACTCTCGCTTGAGCGAATATCAGTTATTCTTCCCTGGAAGTCAGTCACTCAAGCGCAAGAAAATTCGCTTGAGCGAATGTTAGTTATAATTCTTTGGATTTCACTCGCTCAAGCGAGCGTTTTGTCGCTTGAGCGAAAATAGGCAACTTTCGCTTGAGCAAAAGTTGTCGCTTGAGCGAAAGTTGTCGCTTGAGCGAAAGACGCGAAGCCCAAAAGCCTAATTTTTCCAATAAAAAGAGAAGATGTGTTTTGAGAAAAGTAAGCGATTTTGGGGAGAAGAGGCGTGACCACTGCTAGGGTTTCGTCCAATCTTCATCAATTCTTCACTTCTTCCACATTTGGAGCATTGTAATGGACAACATGAGTGGCTAACTTCATTCTCTTAGGATTTGGTGCACTTCCTTTGAACTCTTTTTTATCATGGTGATATTTTGAGATATTAATCTATGTTTTGATGTTGTTATTCTTATCCTTTGTTCTTTGGAATGATTTATTCTTGATGTTTGAGGTATGATTGGAAAATATATCTTGAACCCTAGATCACGGTAAGAATATTTGTTACGTTAATTTCCAGGAATTGAATGAATATATTAATTGCTTTACACCCTAAACCTAATGCTGGAAAATCTCTTAATTGTGTGAAGAATCAACATTTATTAGGTTTTCTTATGAATTTCATGTGTGAGGAATCAACATGGATGATTTGAGTAGGTGGCATCAATATTGTTAGGTTAATTGACGTTCTTAAGTGACATAACCATTACAAAAGAGGGATAAGGAAAGAAGTCAATCCTAACCTTTAATTGACATTTTCTTAAAAATTTATAGTTCTTTGTCATTTAATTTCAATTCAACTCTTTATGCAAAAGTCATTCTATTTTAATCCACTTAGTAAGCATATAATTGGAAATTTCCATTTAAATTGTTCCTTGTGGGATCGACTTTTATTTAATCGAAATACTATACTGCGATTGATAATTTTGGTACGCTTGCCAATAATTCAACAAGGTTATAAGCAACTTCTCTAATTTTCGTCAATACTTCAAAGGACCAAAATAACTCGTAATTAACTTATGGAGTTTTTTAAGGCAACAAAACATTGTGTTATAAGATTATAATTTTACTAGGACCAATTCATCTATATCAAACTTCAAATCCATTCTTCTTTTATTATCTTGTTGTTTCATTATTTTTAGGCATTAAATTATTTCAATTTTAATTGTTCAAATATTGCATCTTGAGCTTGGAGCATGTCTTGAAAATATATTAGATCAATACCAGCAATTTTGTACCTTATGATAGTAAGAGGATCTTTGTCGTATAAAGCTCATCCTAAACATACAAAGGCATTGCCAAGGATTGTAATAACCTTGCAAGTAAAACTTTTTGTCCCTTAACTTGCTGGCAAATAATTCACAAACATATGTTTTAATCCTTTATTGCATTCTATCCTAAAAGAATTGAGAACAAATTCTAGCCATGGTTTTTGCAACTCCAGCATGACCTCCTACTTTTGAAGAATGAAATTCCAACAACACGTAATTGATAATGTCTTCATCCAAGGGTAGCATGATATGACCCTTCCAAAATAATAACTCATATCCTTCAAACTAACATCTTTTTGAGTTAGTTCACCCACCTTTTTAAACCACATACATGTTGGTTTTGACCATGCCAACATAACACTCGTTAATAACACATCGGCTTGAGATGTTTTTATCTTTTGATTTATGTTGAATTGTAAAATCAAAGCCCAAGAACTTCAACAACCATTATTACTATTTCAAAGTTTGCAAATGTTGTTATAATAATTTTGTTATGCTCCTCTAATCCATTTTAATAACAAACTTGTCGTCAAAGAGATAATGTCTAAAATTTGTTAGCGCCTAGTAATAGCATAAAACTCACGTGTATGTGCAAACTATTTTTGCATTATCAACAATAATTTCATAGCACAATAAGTTAAAACTTGATTACCTTGACTTAAGAATGCTTCCACCCTTGAGCTAAAAGCGTCCATTTAGAGAACAAAAGGTGTTACAAAATTCAGTATTGCCAGAACTGATGTTGTAATGTGGCTTCCTTCAATTGTGTAAAGGCATTGGTAGATTATTTATTCTATATAAAAGCATCTTTCTTCAACAAATAAGTTGGTGGAACTACTATTTTTGTATAGCTTTTTACAAATCACCAATAATACCCTGTACGACTAAAAAAACTACATGATTGTTTCAAGTTAATTAGTCTCGATCATGCTTTGACAATCTTTAATTTGTTACAATCAAGAACATCCTCTGGTGTTGAAAGAGTCTCACCAAGATAGAAAATCTCCCTTACTCCAAATGAACATTTGGAGAACCTTGCATACAATTGATGTCGCCTTAAAACAATATTGTTTCTAAATAATACAAATGATTCTCCAATGAGACACTATTAGCTAAGATATCATAAAAAAAATTCTCAATATAAGCCTTGAAAAATATCATTCATAAGACTTTGAAACGTGACTAGAGCATTTGTTAATCCAAAAGGCATGACTAGCCACTCAAAATATCCATGATGCATGCAAAATGCAATTTTATAAAAATTCTTGGGATTTAACAAAATTTGATAATATCTCAAACACAAATCCAACTTAAAAAATATTGTTACACCAAAAAGTTCATCAATAAGCTCAAATAGTTAGTATTGGAAAACTATCATTTGTAACAATTGTATTTAGTGTTCCATAACCAGTACAAAATCTCAAGAACAATCCTTCCCTTTTACAAGTATAATCGATGAAGAAAAAGAACTATTGTTGGGTTGCTGATATTCACTATCTAATGAATTCAAAGTATTCTATGCTTTTACAAAATTTACAATATAGAAAATAACATAGGTTGATTCTAAAGGTACATTTATCAATTTATTTATTTTCTAGTATTCTTTCTATACAATTTAAATTAGGGATTTATGGTTTCAAACTCAAACACAATTGAAATATAAACAAAAACACAAATTGAATCAAAATAAAACTGAATTAAAATGTAAAAAGCACAAATTGAATTAAATTTTAAAGAACACAAACCAAATTAGAAAGAAACAAAATGCAAGAATACAACAAGAATTAGATACAAGAACATGAAGAAGTGATGAGTCCCTAGTTGCCCCAGAAGCGGGAAAGGTCATCCCTAGGAGGATTATTAGGAGCATGACTAGAATAGATACCTCCTCCTCACTTTTCATTTTTAATTTACTTAGTATTTTCCTTTCCTAATTTTTTACTTACCTTCACTTTTTTTTAGGATCACTTTTTGTACCTCCTTTTTGAAAAATACCACCTCTTTTTGTTAGAAAAGAGGGCTCGGATACATAGGATACATGTGTGGACAACCCAAAGATGTAAGACACTCGTTTTTCATGTTATATACCCCTTTTTGAAGAGGAAGAAGCTTGACTTGCGGGCTTGATTGGCTTTGGACAACCCATAGAGGATCTCACCTCCTTTTTCATGTTCTCCACACCTTTAGATGCATTTTTTATGGGCTAGCATGAATTTAACATATTTGGGTCATGGGGACTCTTACCCTTTAGGTTTAGGTTAAGTTTATGTCTCCTTTTGTAATTCCATCTAGGTCCCTCCTCCAAAAGCCTATAAATAGAAGGTTTCCCCTCATGTAATTAGGTTGAACATTTATTACAAGTTTGTGAGGTTTCTTAGAGTGTTCCATCTCTTTGAGTATCTTATCTTGAACCTTGGTTCAAGTGGCGGCAACCACCACTTATCTTGGATGGCTCATCCCCTAGTGGCGTGCCAACACTCCACCACCACCATACTTCTCTTCTCTTCATTTTTGCTTCTTTATTTCTTCACTTCATTTATTTATCCAAGGGGCTGGTCCATTTTTCCAACCCTTGTCTTTATTCTTTTCTAGTTTTATTCCATCTCCTCCTCCCTCCACAATCCTTGGAAATAAATCTTTACATTTAGATAGACAACTATCTTAATATCCAGTGAGAATTTCCTTGGATTTGCTTAATTTATTGCTTAAAATTATGCACCTTATCTTCTTAAAATTATGCACCTTAGTTTATTTTACATCATTTGATATTCAGAGTTTAGGTTGTTACTAGTAAGTTATTTTTATTGTTACTTTGACTCCATTCCTTGTGTAGCTTGTGTTTTGTGGTCTAACTTGAGGTTTTTTGTGACCATTTGGTTTGCAGTGCTGCACTTAAAAGTTTGGGCGTGAGGTTAGTCCAATACTACACTCACCTAAGTTTCTTTTTATGACATGTAAGATGTTCGATAAAATGCCTAGCCAATAAAAAAAAAATTATACTTGATTAAGTTACATATTCTTCTAAGTTTAGTATTTTTTTAAATGTGCCTAGCCTTTGCTTTTGAGTTATATGTCTAGTATCTCTTCTTGAAATTTTCTTGTATTGGCTTCCAACACTTAAAATTGCATGATGAATTAATTAGTTAAGTCCACGTATGATGAATTGATCTAGGATCCTAAACATAGGAACTAAGTGTTCAATTTTTTTTTCTAACAACTTTAATTAAATTTTGGCAAATCTAGAATCAAGTTAGAACCAAAAGAATAAAAATAAATTATATAATTTAACTTTAGAAAGTTCTTGGTCAAGATAAAAAAAAAAGTTACATTTAGTTAAAGAGATCCTATAGGTCAAGACACTTGTTTAAATTGTTCAAGAAAAAAAAGTATGACACTTAGATGATTTGGTTATAGACTTATCATAAATCTTGGTTGCATGATTAAAATTTGGCAAATTAGTTCTAACATTGTAGAAACCTTAGTCTTCTTTATGTGCGTGCTTGGCTAAAAATTTTGATTGCATGTTTTAAGTGTTTCTTAAATTCCTTTCTAGTTTTTCTTGCTTTTGTCTTCCAAGTTTTGTAAAAAAAAAAAAAAAAAAAAAGAATTTCACTTTTAGTATACCTTTCTTGTTTTTTTGTACTTTTCTTGTTGTCTTAGGTTTCTTTAAGTTTTGTCTTTGAAAGTTTTATTTTTTTTGGAATTCTTAAGTGTTTTGGTTGGTGTACATCTTTCCATTTGATTGCCATTTTTCAAGAGAAATTTTTAAGACTTTAAAGAGAATTTTGAAACATTTATAAAAATTTTACTTGAAGAGTGAAGTGATCTTAACCTTGAACTTGTGTGAGAGGCCAAACACTTGAGGAGATTCAATTATTTTGTTATCTAACTTTCACTTTGAAGTTTTTTTTGTCTTAATTTAATTGTTTAGAAATGTCAAACTTTTTTTCCGAAAAGGAAAGCAACGTGGGCAGGTTTAATGAAGGACAAATGAAAGGCCCAACGGAGTAAACTCTAGTAGAATTGATTAGAGAGATGGAATTGTCTCGGAAGGAAAGTGAAAGACATTTGAGGGAGACAGAGAAGTCCCAAAGAGAGAGAAGACATTCATACTCACCAAGTTCCCAAGAAGAAGAAGATAAGAGATACCATGGAAGGAGACATCTTAGGCGCACTAACACTCCAAGAAAATACAACATCAAGATTCTAAAGTTTCATAGAGACAACGATCCAGAAGTATACTTGGATTGGGAAGCTAAAGTAACCAAAATTTCAATGTAAACCCAATAGGGGACCAAGAACAAGTAGACTTAGTGGTAGTTGAATTTGAAAGATATGCCATGACATGGTGGCATAAGATCTGTAACTGTAATTACCAAGGGCCACCCGTGGCTTCTTGGACGGACATTAAAATTTTAATGCGCACTAGATTCGTTCCTTCCTATTATAGGAGGGAACTCCTGTTGAAGCTCCAACGGTTTCACCAGGGAAACATGTGTGTGAATGACTATTTTAAGACGCTAGAATATTTACTGCTTAGGGCTGGTATGCATAATGAAACCAATGAGTCTAAGAGACATCCAAGACTTAGTAGAATTGTATGAATACTTCTCTATTGAAAATGTTTTACACCTTGCCTTAAAAATTGAAGCTCAATTGAAAAGAAAGGATGAGGCAAGAATGAGTTATTCAAATAATGACTACTATAGTTCTTATTGGCAAGAGTACTGAAAAACATGATAATAACCCTTCCAAGTCACTCCAAGAGCCACCCCTAAGGGCAACACGTCTAGGAACCCCATTCCTAACGTTGTCGCTCCTCAAAGGTATAGTTCAATTAAATGTTTTAAATGCTTAGGGTATGGGCACATTGCTTCTAATTGTCCTACCAAAAGAACTATGATTTTGAGCACAAGCGGAGACATCGAAAGTGAGAATTTTCTCCCCCCTCCCCATCTAGGGAGAATTCCTCTGAGCACTCTTTCTCGAGTGATGAAGAGATCAAGCCTTGTGAAGGCGATTTGTTAATAGTGAGGTGGATGATGGTTCAAGTCCAAAAGGACCTTGAAAATTCCCAAAGAGAAAACATTTTTTATACTCGTTGCCTCATGAATAACAAGTTGTGTTCACTAATCATTGATGGAGGAAATTGTGTGAATGTTGCTAGCACGAGGGTACTATACAAGCTTGGTTTGCCCACTACTCCTCATACCAAGTCATACAAGCTTTCCTGGCTTAGTGAGAAAGGTGAGATAGAGGTCAATAAACAAGTCCTCATTAGCTTTGCGATTGGGAACTATAAGGATGACGTTCTTTGTGATGTTGTGTCAATGAAAATGTCCCATATTTTACTTGGTAGGTCGTGGAAATTTGATAAAAAAACCTTTCATGATGGCTATACCAACAAGTTTTCTTTTAACTTCCAAGGGCGCAAGATCACTTTGAAACCCCTTTCCCCTCAAGAAGTTAGTAAGGACAAAGAAAAAATGCAAAAAAAAGAGAAAAGAATAAAAAGAAAAAAAGAGAAAAAAGAAAGAGAAGGGGTCCACCTCCAAAGCGAAGGACATAATGATCTCTCACAAGGGGATTAAGAAGGTACTTTTAGCTCATAAACCACTACTATTAACATATCCTCCTCTAGGTTCTTCCCCTGCATTTCAAGAACAATCTTCAAGTTTGTCCAAGAATCTAGAGTTAGTAGATGAATTTTAGGATATTTTTCAAGAACCTCTTGAGGGGCTTCCACCTCTAAAAGGGATCGAACATCAAATAGACTTCCTACTGGGTTCATCCATTCCTAATCAGTCGGCTTATAGGGCAAACCTATAAGAGTCTAGAGTGATCCAAAGATAAGTCGAGAAATTAAAAGATAAGGGTTGGATCCAAGATAGCATGAGTCTCTGTGCAATGTTGGTAATTCTCGCCCCAAAAAGGATAGGAGTTGGCGAATGTGCACGAATTGTAGGGCAATTAATAATATAACTGTTAAGTATAGGCACCCAATCTCGAGGCTGGATAACTTGCTAAATGAGTTACATGGAGCTTTTGTGTTTTCCAAAATTGATCTGAAGAGTAGATATAATCAAATTAGAATCAAAGGAGATGAATGAAAAAAAACAAAAAAGTGCAAAAAAAGAGAGAGAGAGAGAAGAAAAAAAAGAAAGACAAGGGGATTAATAAGATTTTTCAAATTCGTGGACGAATTCTCTCTAAGGAGGGGAGGATGATGAGTCTCTAGTGCGGGAAAGGTCATCCCTAGGAGGATTACTAAGAGGATTACTAGAAGCATGACTAGAAGGGAGACCTCCTCCTCACTCTTCATTTTTAATTTACTTAGTATTTTTCTTTCCTATATTTTTTACTTACTTTCGCTTTCCTTTTGTAGGATCACTTTTTACACCTCCTTTTTGAAGAATGTCACCTCTTGGATATATAGGATACATGTGTGGATAGCCCAAAGGTGTAGGACACTTATTTTTCATGTCATACACTCCTTTTTAGAGGAAGAAGCTTGGCTTGTGGGTTTGATTGGCTTTGGACAGTCCATAGAGGATCTCACCTCCTTTTTCATGTTCTCCACACCTTTAGAGACATTTTTTGTGGGCTAGCACGAATCTAACATACTTAGGTCATAGAGACTCTTAGCTTTTAGGATTAGGTTAAGTTTATGTCTCCTTTTGTAATTCCATCTAAGTCCCTCCCTCAAAAGCCTATAAATAAAAGGTTTCCCCTCATGTAATTAGGTTGAACATTCATTACAAGTCTGTAAGGTTTCTTATAGTGTTTCATCACTTTGAGTGTCTTATCTTAAACTTTGGTTCAAGTGGCGACAATCACCACTTATTTAGAGTGGTTCATCCCCTAGTGGCGTGTCAGCACTCCATCACTACCATACTTCTCTTATCTTCATTTTTACTTCTTTATTTCTTCACTCTATTTATTTATCCAAGGGACTGGTCCATTTTTCCAGCCCTTGTCTTTATTCTTTTATAGTTTTATTCCATCTCTCCCTCATTCCACAATCCTTGGAAATGAATCTTCACATCTAGATAGACAACTATCGTAATGTCTAGTGAAAATTTTTTCTTAAGTTTGCTTACTTTATTCCTTAAAATTGTGCACCTTACTTTATTTTACATCAAGAAAACTTTTAAATGCAATTGAATTGAAACATATAAACATTAAAGTTGAATTGAAATATAGAAAATTGAAATATGAGAAAAAAAGAACTAAATTCAGGAATGAAGAAATGGAATTGAAACATCAACTTACAAATCTAAATGCATATGAAATGGAATATCATTATATTTAATGAAACATCAATCCAAATTCGACCCAAACACTCTCCATTTGCACAAAGGTAGGGAAGATGAATGGACAAAAACAAAAATAGAAGAGAAAAAAACAAAAATAGAAGAGAAAAAAACAAAAAAAGAAGAGAGAATCCAAGGAGACAAAAGTTCACTAATTGCATAATGAAAATGAAAATGTTTAAAGCATGAAAAAGTTATGTCTCTTCAATTCTTAAAGTTTTTATATAATGCTTTGAAAGATGGAAATGAATGGGTTTAAGTTTGAATCGAAATGGGCCTTACAATTCCAATTACAAGATGTTATACCGTACCCAAAAAATCAATATTTCAATCTAAACTTCTAAAAATTATAAATAATATCTTTGAAATCTAAATGACACATTCAACTTATGAACATTGAAACCTAAAAATAAGGAATAAAATGAAATAAGAATTAGTCAAAAAAGATATTTATAGAAAAAGTTGTGACTAAAAAAAGTAGATAGAGGTTAAATCAGAAAAATACGAAATTAAAGCATTTATTCAAAAAAGTACAATTTATTACAAATGATAAAAAAGATAAGAAAATAAAAAAAATATAGAAAACTACTTAAAATGTACAATAAAAGTCTTTGAATATAAAATATGTAGTACCAACTGGATAATCCCTTCCTGAAATATATCAACAACAAGATCTTCAATCTCCTCTTGACTATGAGAATCAAGATATAGCTTTACCTTCACTAGAATAGATCTTCTATTAAAGGAATAGAATGATCATGAGTTTAGAAAACTGAAACATATGTCTCTAGCAATAAGAGAAGTTTTGGTTCTATGTAAGCTGGTAGTTATAGCAAGAGAAAATATTGTACATTAGAATTCACCATTTCATAATATAGACCTTTACAATGGAATTAGTGTTAATTAACCATTCAACAAATATGATACAAATGAGCTTGCGCCAAAACATGATCAACATTCCCTTTTAATATTATAAATTTACCATTATTCAAGAATTTTAAACTTAAGGATTTATACTTTGCCACATGATGATTGATAGTTTTCAACCAAGCTCCCAAAATAAGATGTGCACCTGAAATTGAAAGTAATTATACAAGCATTTTAAACAAATTCTCATGAGCCAGTTTGAACTGAAAAAGACGTTGAAGCGTTTAAAACCAAGGCACGACATCTTTTTTAAAATAGATTGCAACAATCTTCACTCTCTCAACATTAGGCGCATGGTGATAGTTAAAAAATTTGTATGCCTTAGAGAATCATTCTAATATTGAAGATTATCCATCAAAATGGGAAATCTCGTCCTTAATTGGTATTACAATGTGTAGCTAATTTGCCCTCAAGGAGGCACCATGAAACTAATATTGAGATTGCACTAATAAATCTAAGGATAGTTGGAACTGATCCATACAAAGTTTAGCTTCAGTCTGCACTTGTTGAGTATGAAACTGTTATTCACGATCACAAAATTTCAAGAGAACAATAAATTTGCGAATTTCATCAGAATGACTACTTATTTAAGCCTGTAAATCTTTCAAATGTGTGTTCTCATCCATGACATCAATGAAAGCCCCAGTATAACAAATGTAATTTCATACTAAGAGGAACAAAAGAACTTTCATAGAGAAGCATCCCACGTGCAAAAGAAACCTTAAAGTACAACTAACTTTCTCTCCGCATCATTCTTAATATTTCTTACTCTCTCATTTTTCATACACTTACACATGGTCATACCAATATATATAATAAAAAACAGATCTTGGCAAGGGAAAGCCTGTGCAACTTAGTACACATGTTAGTTTGTTCTTTAATTTTAAATTTTATTTCCTTGGTTTTAGACGTTAGATGCATGTGATTTACTCTGTGTAACCATCTTTCATGTGACTTGTGGTTTTCTTTGCCAAAAAAAATTACATATGATTTACAATTTCACTTAATAGATAACGTTCTATTTTCATTACTTATGAAGAAAAACAAGAAAAATGGAAAAAAAAGATAGATAGAATGTAAGTATAACATTTTCCTGTAACTAAAAGTTGGGTATCCCTTATTATTTATGACTTACTATATCAAGCACCCACAACTGCTACAGATTGCTTTCCACATCACCTGGTCCATATGGAGCATGAGAAACTCCATCAGGATCTCTAACTCTACCATCACCCTGGAACAAGCCATTAAAAGAATCATAACTGATGTTATGCTCTTTGGAAAGATTGCCAAGGGGACTGGCACTGTTTCTATGGACACCTTTCAAATTTTGAAAAATTTATTTGCTACAATTACTCCTTCTGCACCCACCAGAACGGCTTCAGTTATTTGGCTTCCTCCTTTTACAAACTGGATAAATGAAACAGAGAGAGTGAAGGTAGATTCCTTGGTGGCTTTTTGATTAACATTGGTATTGTTAGAGTCGGCTTTTGACTGACCCTAGATCACCATTTTCTTGTAATGTACTCTGATAGAAGAATTTCTTGAAAAGTTGCAAGTGCTCGGCTTGAAAGTGCATGGAGACAATAACGGTTTCATCACCATGTGGACCAAGAAGAATCACTGCCCTGTCTTGTGGAAACACATATGCCAACCCAAAATACACAGGCTTTCCCCACCCAAAATCTGCTTCATACACTGGCATGCTCATCCAGCTTGTCATTTGAAGGTTCGGGTTCCCTGCGAAAGCCGAATTCCTACGCTCTCCTTGTCCCGAGAAAAAAGCCCTTATGCAATCCAATTGCTCCTCACCTAACGCAATCTCCAATTGTGACCTTATGTATTCATTTGTAAGCTTTTCAATTCCTTCTCTTACTTTCTGTGCAGCATAGCTCAATGGCTTTGATATAATTTCTCCAACATAACATTTGGGTGTCACTGTTGCTGCCAAAGCATTCCCAAAGTAATTCCTAGGCAGAGGAGGAATTATTCTGCTGCGGATACTAGCGTTGAAACGAACTAGGGTTGGTTGCTTCTCTTCAAGTTCACGAGCCTTAGATGCACATCTCCATATATGAGCAGCAATAGCTTCAAATCTGCTATAAGGTCTTACCCCTTCTCTCAAGGGTGTTTCATTGGCCTCCTTCTTCAGATTTTCCACTTGTTGTGGGGTTAGCTTCAGTAACACAGCACTTGTCTTCTTGCTTTGCTCAGCATTGATGTCAGAGGATCCGAGTTTAAGTGGTAGAGACTTCAACTCGGGGTGATCAAAGCATGGTGATGTTGAAGGAGAGTGTTGAAGTTTGAGGATTGTTCTATCCAGATATGGCAATTCATGTGGCTCTAGTGTCTCTCCGCGACCCAGCTTTGCCCATGAATTCATGAATTGAAAGTAACCAAGCGCATCAGACAAAGGGTGACTGAAAGCCACTCCAATAACAAATCCTTGACCACCATGGAATCTTGTCAATTGCACAAACAACAAAGGAATTTCTTCTATGGATTGAGTGTAATCAATTTTTGGAATAAGTTCCTTGACATACTCAGAAGGTGAAAAGTCATAATTAGCAAATGATGTTGTGGTTTGAGCTTCAAGCAATGTCACTCCCTTTGCATTGCAATCCACTTCAATTCGACCACTTTCTGCTAAGCTCAATCTGCCAGCTACTGGATAGTAGTGCACTAAAATCTCACCAAGTGAGTTCCTCAACCTCTCAATGGTCTCATCGTTGTGTTTTGCTTCGTAAACATAGATATTGGGTGTGTGACCTGAACGCCCGACTTGGTCACTATCTGATAACCATAAACGACCCTTGGGAGTTTCTTGATTTGGAAAGATCCTGTGAGAAGCAACAATGGTTACCATTTGGAGAGAGAGAGAGAGAGGGTTTTCCAATAAGTTTTCGTAGTATTTGGCAACAAATGATGGAACCCAAACTCCTCTGGAAGAATTATGTGTCAATCAATCACACCTCCTAAACAATTGAACAATTCACATTCCTACGCGTTTAAAACTCTTTAAGTTTAAAACTCTTTAAGGCGAGGAAACACTACTACAAAAAATCATTTTAGCTAGGGAAAAAAATCGATAGTTAATGTCAAAAAATCGTTCGTTAATAAGTTAGCGATCGAAATTACCAATCGAAAGGTGTCGTCGCAAAAAATCAAGTCACTAATGTGTTAGCGACCAAATTTCATTTCAGTAGTAAAATAACGACCAATTTTATTTCGATAAGAAAATAACGACAGAAATTAATATATTAAATTGGTCGCTAAATCGGTGGCAAAGGTAAAAAAATAGCGACCGATTTAAATCGATCGCTAAATCAATGACAAAGTTAATTATTTTTATTTATATCTCTATTTATCTAGAAACTCTCCTACCTCCTTTTAAAGGATATTTAGAAATTTGATTTATTACTAGATTATTGTCATTGTAAGGATTCGAATCCGAGTAACACAAAGTTGAAGGTTGAAACTCCAACCACTAAGCTACTAGGTTTTTCAACAATTACTTACAAATAAATTGTATTTATATATTTATATATTTATATATTTATATATTTATATATTTATATATTTATATATTTTTATATTTATATATTTATATATTTATATATTTATATATTTATATATTTATATATTTATATATTTATATTGATATATTTATTTATATCTTTATACATTTATATATTTATATCTTTACATATATTTATATCTTTATATCTTTACATATATTTATATACATAAATATAAAATCTATAAATAAAAAATATATTTACATATTTTAATATATATTTAAATATTTAAATATTTATGTATTTATATATTTATATATTTATACATTTGTCTATTTATACATTTATATATTTATACATTTATATATTTATACATTTATATATTTATACATTTATATATTTATATATTGATATATTTATATATTTATATATTGATATATTTATATATTTATATATTGATATATTGATATATTGATATATTTATATATTTATATATTTATATATATCTTTATACATTTATATATTTATGAAAAAATTAAAAATTAAAATATTAAATTTTAAAGTAACATTATATTTTTAAAAATAAATATTAGAAAAAAGTTTAAAAATATATATAAATTATATTTACATGTACAAAATATTAAAGATATATATTTATATCTTTACATATTTATATATTTATATCTTTAAATCTTTACATATATTTATATTTTTATATATTTATATCATTATATATTTACATGTACAAAATATTAAAGATATATATTTATATCTTTACATATTTATATATTTATATCTTTATATATTTATATTTTTATATCTTTACATATATTTATATCTTTATATACTTATATCTTTATATTTCTACATATATTTATATCTTTACATATTTATATATTTATATCTTTATATATTTGTATATAAAGATATAAAGATATTAGTTTTGTAAACAAATAATATTATAGTATAGTATATTGTACTATTAGTATAGTATACAAATTATATATTAGTATAATATAGTATACAAATTATTAG
Organism: Sphenostylis stenocarpa; assembly: GCA_963425845.1. Taxonomy (NCBI): domain Eukaryota; kingdom Viridiplantae; phylum Streptophyta; class Magnoliopsida; order Fabales; family Fabaceae; genus Sphenostylis; species Sphenostylis stenocarpa. Next base: position 30,487,665 of record OY731403.1, read on the forward strand.
TTTTGTATATTTATATATTTTAATATTCATATATTTTATATATTTTAATATTAGTATAATATAGTATACAAATTATTAGTTTTATATATTTTAATATTCATATATTTATATATTTATATATTTATATATTGACATATTTATATATTTATATATTTATTTATATCTTTATACATTTATATATTTATATCTTTACATCTTTACATATATTTATATCTTTATATCTTTACATATATTTATATCTTTATATCTTTATATATTTATATCTTTATATCTTTATATATTTATATCTTTATATATATATATATATATATATATATATATTTATAAAATATATTTAAATATTGATATTTTTATATATTTACATATTTATATATTTATATATTTATGTATTTACATATTTATGTATTTACATATTTATATATTTACATATTTATATATTTACATATTTACATATTATATATTTATATATTTATGTATTTACATATTTATATATTTATGTATTTACATATTTATATATTTACATATTTATATATTTATATATTTATATATTTATATATTTATATATTTATATATTTATTTATATCTTTATATATTTATATCTTTATATATTTATACATTTATATATTTATGTATCATAGTATATGAGGGGATAATAAATTTATACATTTATACTAATAATGTATCATAGTATATGAGGGGATAATAAATTTAATTCAATTACTTATATATATATATATATATATATATATATATATATATATATCCATTTTTAACTTTTTTTTATTTTTAAACTTCTCACATTCTACATTGTTTTTAAACTCTATCATTTTTACTATATTATCATCCTCATTTCCTCCCATATTCTATTTTATCTTTATAATAATTAGGAAAAAAACAATTAATCCAAAAATATAATAATGATAAAAATATTATAAAAAAGAGTTCAAAAATGTATTTAATATTTTCAGTTTTAGTTTAATTATATTTTTAACTCTCAAAGTAGAAAAATATATTGTAATTATTTTAATTTAATAAAATATAATTTAAATTTTTAATAATAAAATTAAAATATTAAATAATAATAAATTTAATTCTTTAAATTTAGTATTTAAAAACTAAAATTATAGTTTCTCTGTTTTAAAAGATTAAAATAAATATTTTGAAAATAAAAATAAAAATTAGTATTATCTTAAATTTATTAAAAATATAATTAAATCTCTATTTTCTTATGCAATTTTAGAAATTTTTTAATAAAAATCCAATATATAAAAAAAGTTGAAATTTTAAAAAGGTACAACGTTAATTTATATTAACTATTTTTTTGAAAAACTGACAAAAAAAACTTGGCTTTGAAAAAAAAGTTAATAATTTTGAAGTTATTTAAGTGATGAAGTTTCCAAATGTTATTTATAAATTTATTGAGCAAAATTGGAGGTATGTTGAATATAAATTTAAATATATTTTTAATTTATTTAAATATGGTTTATTTTTAGTATTTATAAAATAGATTAATTTTAAATTTTTAACTTTTCTAACTGATCTATTTTTAATCTTTGTTATTAATTATGTTAAAAATGAAAAATATTAATTAGTATACTTAAACTAAAAAATATTTTAACTAAAGATAAATATATTTTTATTAATAATTTAATTAAATAATAATAAAAGTATATTTATTATCTAATGTATATTGATATAAATTTTTTTGGTATATCAATTATATGATGTAACGACCCTAGAAATCGCTACTATAATGATGTCTTCGCAAAATAGTAAATAAGTAAATAACAACATCTATTTTACCTTATATTACTGTAATTATAACATATATTGAAATTTCAGTTTACTAAAGGAACTTCAAAATATAGTAACATAATTTATTTATATATTATACATGTAAAAGTAGCTCCCTCGAAGCTATCCCACTGAACTATCTCTACTGTCCAGTAGTCACATCACCATCTCTCAACTCCTGATCTGCTCCCACATAAAAGTGATCATCGCAGTCCCATCCACATGGAAAAATAGAGGTAAGTATTAAATCATTCGATATAATAAAACAGATATAAAAGTAATAATTATATATTATGATCAATTACGAAATTATCAACACACTAAGACACCTTCTGGAAGTATACCCTAACTATGCCCGAACTCAGAGGCTATCATCTGTGGGCACATTGTGATCGGTACCCGTAGTACCATTCTGACCACCCTCTACACAGAGTAGGATTATTGGCGCCCTTCATCACTCATACTGGAGTACCCCTCCGAGCACGCCACCAGTCATCCCCCCATCGACTTCTCACCACCTGATCTCGTAGTCTACCTGACCCGACCAATCAGTAAAGTCTGGGACCTCATTCAGAATCCTCCGACATAGTTATTACACTAATGTACTCTGTACCACCCCGGGTACCATTCAAACATAACAAAATTTATTCACATTTTTCGGATTCTGGACCACTTGTCCTCACGGCTCATTCGGGTCAATAAAAATAGTATTTGGCTGATTCTGGCACCAACCCTCCGACTCAGTCTAGCCAATATATAACGTCTCAGGACTGATTCTGGGCATCAGCCCTCAGGCTCAGTCTGACCCACACACGTCACAACACACTACTTTCATTCTCTCTCTCTTTATATATATATATTTTTCTAAAATCATTTCAGAAATCATTTCGGAAACTATTTCCGAAACTATTTTCGAAATAATTTTCAAAATCATTAAATTACTATTTTGCCCTTAATCTTTTCTTAAAATTCCATGTATGTCCCTAAATGACTATTTTACCCTTGGACATTTTTGAAAATTCCTTCCATGTCCCGAAAATGACTATTTTGCCCTTGGACATTTTCAAAAAAGTCATTCCATGTCCCAAAAATGACTATTTTACCCTTGAATAATTTCAAAAATTCCATTTATGTCCCTAGGATGTAAAATGACTATTTTGCCCTTGAACATTTTCGAAAATTACATTTATGTCCCTAGGATGAAAAATGACTATTTTACCCTTGATCTTTTTAAAAAAATCCCCACCATATCTCTTTCTTCTTCCTTCGCCGAGTAACAGTGTCGAATTTTACAGATTTTGGCAGATTTCAAATTACTCAGTTTTAGACAACCAAACTAGTCCCAAATCGAAATTAAACATGAATTATATCTAATTTAAGTTGAAAACAGTAATTTTACTATATAATTCATCCTTAATTTCAAGAATTTAATCAATATTTAAAACTTTGCAAAATATGAATAGTAATCACCTCCACTACGCCATTTTCAAAATCCAGGTTTCAAATTTCTCAGTTTCAATCACTCAAATTAGTTCCAAATCAAAATTAAACCATAAACATGTTCAATTTAAGTTAAAAACAACAATTTTATTATATAATTCATCCTTAATTTCAAGAATTTCAGAAACTTTCAAACGGTGAACAGTTCATCAGAATTAGAAATTCTTCAAAATCAGACATTCAAATAATTCATATCTCTACTCCTATTTCTTATTCATAGAGTACCCAACAATTCAATTTCATATATTGAATGAATTAAACTTCCCCTTACCTGGTATGGTATTTCTACCGAAGCTTTCCCACTTAATTCAAGCTCTCTCTCGTTTCACCGGATCCTGCATGAGTAGAGTCTCGTTGCTTGAAATTTAGACAATAGAAGAAGAAGAATGAGGAACATGTGATATGAATGAAGAATTTCCCGCAGAAACCATTCATCCCCCCTTCGAACATATAAAAGAAAAAAAAATTTACTGTGCATGAGGAAAACTTTGTTACGAAGTTTTCTTGCACGATAAAAAGCATACGTCACATATGACAACAACCATGGTTAAGTAATTAATAATAATAAATTTAAAAATTAGATTAAAAATAAAGTATTATAAAATAAAATTGTAATAAGTTTATTAAAATTGTAATTTTTTAATTAAGTTAATTAGGAATTAAAATGTGATAATTTGATGTGTTTAATTTTTTAATATAAATTTTTAAAATATAATTTAATTTCAATTGAAATTGAAATTGAAAAATAAATTAAAGAATATTTTTTATTAAACTTTTCTTAAATAATGTATTGAATAGTTAATATCACTCTAATATTAATTTATTACAATTTAAATTTTTAATAAATTTCATTTATTTTTAATAATATTTTTATTTTAGTAATTTAAAATTAAAGTTAATCTTCACTTTATTAATATTGAGATGAAAGTTTATTTTTAAAGTATATTTTAAAAATTAAATTATTTTTCAAAAATAAATTACTTTTAAAAAGTAAATTGTAAAAAATATACTAAAACAATTAAAGTATATTTATAAAAAAATAAATTTAAATATAATAAAAAAATAATATTCATTAGCGATCGATTTCAATTCGGTCGCTATTTTTAGCGACCGATTTCAATTTGGTCACTATTTCAATTTGTAATTCGGTCGCTAAATCAGTCGCTAAATGATTTTTTTATTTTAGTATGGAATAGCCATCGATTTAGCGATCGAAATTTTGCGACGCAAACTATTGGTCGCTATTTCGGTCTCTAAATAAAAAAGTGTAACCAAATCATATTTCGATGGGTAAATCGGTCGCTAAATTGAGACCGAAATAACTGAGTCGCTAATTGCGATCGAATTAAAGCGATCGCTAAATCGGTCGCTAACTGCGACCAAATTAAATCGGTTGCTAAATCGGTCGCTAATTGCGACCAAAATTAAATCGATCAGCTAATTGTGACCGAAAAATTCGATCGCTAATTTCGATCGTTAAATGTGTTTTTTCTTGCAGTGAAAGTATCACGTAGATTCATTCATTTCTTCTTCAATGTATAATCAACAAATGATTTTTTTGTTAACATATCGTGATCCAACCCTAATCGTTTAAAACATTGAATTTAGTTTTAAGTTTGACATTTTAAAAATTAAAAATACAGTCAAATTTAATTAATAAAAGATTTTCCTCGAAATAAGTAATGATGTGTTTCAGGTATTTAATGTTTTATACTCCCTCTATTTTAAAAATACATTTTTTAAAATATATTTATAAAATTTAAGGTTGTATTAATTATATTTTATAGTGTATTTTCTTACTTTTGACAAATTTAAAAAGATTTAAAATATTAATTTTATAAGACATTAAATAAATTATAATTTGCACATAATTATATTGATATATTTTATTATTTCTATGTCTTTAACTAACTTCACCTAAACTTTTTTGTTTCACTCTCAAAAATATATCATTTAGAATAAAAATACAATGAGTCTAATTAATTTTCTAGATTTGTGATTTTAGTATTTTAAATGTAGATCAAATAATGGAAATCTTTTTTTGATACTTATGTTTGTGATTTTTTAAAATTAAAATGCAAAATATAGAAAAATTATAAGTGATACTAAATATTTTTGTGGGAAACAAAAAGTTTCCCATAATTTCAAAATTGTCTGTGATAAAATTTTTATGATTAAAAAACATAGAGAAAATCTTATATTTTAATAAAATGAGGAAATGTTTCACGTTAAGAGGAAGGAACTGATATCTTATCGTAGAGGGAAGATAAATTATTGTCAATAATTAAAAGGAAAAAGCAATAACACACTCTGTTAAAAATAAAAATAAAAAGTACAACAACTAAGATAAAGGAAAAACGATTTTTACACTTTAATTTTTCCCTTATGAACTCAAAGCATTATAAAAGAAAACAAATAACTCTGATATATTTTTAAAAGTAAACATTATACTTATTTTATAAATGAAAAAATAAACACCAAATATAATTTTTCTGAGACTCCTACTCATAAATTGTTTGGAAGTTCAACTTTTTGATATTTTGCAAACTATTTCTTATATTCATTTTCTGTTTCTACCATTCACAATATAAGAGAGTTTCTATTTTTTAACTATACATCTCCATCAACTATAATCAAATATCATAATTGAACTTAATAATAATAAATTCTTTCAGATCGTTCTGTTCAAACTCCATTCCTTTCATATTCATATATATATATATATATATATATATATATATATATATATATATATATATATATATATATATATATATATATATATATATATAAATTACAGATAGTTGATAATTATTATGAGCAATACGTGTTTTTAAATAAAAATAAAAACAAACATCTAATTGATTGCACGTATTAACTCATAATTATGAGTACAATATTTGATGACTTTATAAATCTTAATATAACATTAAAAAAAAAGGTTTTATAACAAAAATGCATCATAGACAGTGCAACTCTTCCCCTGGCTTCAATAAACTGATACATTCCTCAAAATATCTAGTTCTCCATACATTAACACTTGGTTTGTATATGATGGATTTTTTTCATTTGTTTAGGTTAGAAAGAAAAATAAGTAAAAGTATAGAAACATAGACTGTATTTAAGAAAAACTAAACAAAAATAAGAAGAAAAAGAGGGTGTAGATTTACTAGTTTTCTAGATTTTTTAAATTTTTTGAAAATGGAATACTTTAATTTTTATTCTATTTATTACATGCGTATGACTAGCTGGAGGATAACTTTAAAAAATAGTAAAGCGAATGAGTGGGTGTGTGACAGTGACACAGGCATTGTTAGTATTCAATGTAAGAAAGTTTTTTTATTTTTTTATTGAAGTTTTGAAACACGAAGGGTTTCTTTAATGTAAAGCGTTCATCGCGAGAACCACGCTCACTTATTTTAATACGTACAACTTATTGCAAAAGAGACTACTTTAATACGATACCACTGGTTTCATCCAACCTGTTTTCTTATCCCTGAATTTAATAGAATATCACATTTATATATGTATATATATAGAAGAGATTAAATTATTACTAAATATTTTTGTAATTACTAAATATATATTTAACTGGGAAAAATTAAAAGGGTCCAGTATTTGCGCATTTCTCAAATATTTTTAAAATTATATATAGAAATTTATTTGCACTACAACAAACTAACATGATTAAAAAATGGCAAATATTTTATCATTTTAAATCTTTAATATATTTCTCGTAACTTCTTGTTTTTATCCACTTTTATTTCTTTTTCATCAAACCCTAATTTATAAAAACATATTCAAAGTTTTATGTAACTTTTACATTAAATAAAAAATATATATTACTTTTTACTATTATTATTAACTTATTTTAATATATATATATATATATATATATATATATATATTCCAAAATTAGTTTTACAAAAAATAATTTTATTCAAGATAATCTTATGTCTGCTTCATGACCTTCATAACAACCATAGTTTCCTTAAATCAAAATATTTAGAATTTGTTTGGATCATTTAAATAAAATGATAAAAAGGAAAAAAAAAAGTGAAAAATAAGATTATTTAAATTAAATAAAAATATTAAAAATTATATTTTTGTACAATTCTCCATTGTGGAAAATAGAAAATGTCAAGGTTCTCCTTAATTTTTTACTTCTTTTGGATTACATGGTGGGATTTTAATTTAATCATAACCTGAGTAAGTATCTAAAAACCCTAAAATTTCATACCTAGATGTATTATTAACAAACTTATTTATGTTGAAGAATGGATATGAGTGTTTTGGACTTTGTTATGTTTAAATAAGATACATATTTCACTTTTCATTAATTTTTCTAACGAGTATTGCATTAGTCAACCAAGTTGTATAAGTTACGTGTAAGATGAAGTTAAGTTTTAAAAGTTTATTGACTTCTTTTTCAATGACCTTACTCCTTTCTTCTCCTATTTCATTTTTTTTTCATAGGCTTAAATTTCAGTAAAATAACAAGTTTAGGACAAAAAGTTATAATCAATTATTGGGATCAAGGATGGGATGACTATCCTTGAACTCTTGTAAAAAAAAAACATCTATCACATCTTTTTCAAACTTTAAATTGTGTTGTTATTGGTGCATACCTTTTTTTTGAGGACGAAAGGACAAATTTCCCCTTTTAAAGATATGGACACAATGAAAACTTCATGGTTATAGGTAATATGTACACAATGACTCTTAGTTGATTTAAGGTTTTATATAGGTGTCTTCTTTCAAAAGAGTGTATCAAATCATTATGTTTTTACTTTCCCTTCTAACCCTAATAATGTTAAGAGGTTCATTTATCCACGAGTATAAACATGCTCTCCAACAAACCCCAACATGGAGTCTAGATATGGTCTAATCAAATTATTTAATATATTTAGTTTCAAAAAGGTTAACAATATAATACATTAGTCAAACTTCCATGATCTATCACTATCTTTCTCACTCTCCCAATTGCAATGCATATTGATGATCATAGAGTCATCTTAGGTCAAATCATGCAAGTGTCCTAAGAGAGTAGAATTACACCATGTGTGACGATTTGCACTACTCTCAAGTGCTTCTTTTGAGTTGATATTGTACTCATGCCTCCTTCAAAAGCAGACAATGGTGTTTATCACACTTGGCACATTTGTTTCATTATGGGGAGCCATGAGTTGGTTATCTACTTATGCGAAATCATGTCCTCGTGCTTAACCACCATGACGTCCATGTTCTCTACCACAAAATCCTCCTCTAGTTCCATAGGGATTCATTTGTTTCTTATCTTATATTATGAAACATTATTAAGATTGACCTTAGGTGGTTAACTTGTTACTCTCTTAATGTCATAAAAAAAATCCTATAAAAAAATGTCATTATCTCTAAAAACACAAACTTGTGTCAAATATGATTAGACATGCTCGTCGAAATAAGTTATTCGACTATATTGTTTCATGGTTGGACTTTCTCATGTGGGATAGTGCTTCCTCCATGATTTTGGGTTTAAATGTGTTATCATGCTCGTGCTTCAGATGACTATAAGCATTAATGGTTGTATCACTTTTGTACTCTTAGATCAAACAAGTGCATGTCTCTTCCCATTGAGCAGGATATTAAGGACATACATCCCTAACACAAGACTCAACTATTGTTTTTTGATGAGCTTATTTTGTCTAATCGTATTAATTCTTGCTAGTGTGATGACTAGATGTGTGGGACTCTCTTTCTCATACTAAAGAAGCTTTTTGTATAGGTGAATGCTTTCTTGTTAAATTGCACAATTATCTTTCCAATTCTTTTTAATGCTTTTTGAAAGCCTCAAATTGGTCTAAATGTTTTTTTTCATCTTCTTTAATTCTTTTTCTTTAAATTTGCAATATCAATGGTGATGTTTTCCTCCTTTGTAGGATACCCTTCATATGAGTTTTTAAGCTATTGATAATAGTATTCACATCTATATTAACATTTAATGAATTGACTTAAGGCTTAAATGACAGTAGTGTGGCTAGGGAGAATTTTACTAAGGCCAACAGTTGCCTTCAAATGTACCTACTAAAAAAAAGTAAAGGTTTCAACAAGTGTTTCGTCAAACTGGACTAAACAACTACCACCTGATAGTCTTTATTATCGAGTTTTAGAAGAAGTTTGAAGATATATATTATCCTTAGAATATAATATTATATAAAAATATAATGAGAATGCAACTATGTGTGAAAAATAATATTATCCTATTTATAAGACTCTTATCGAGTTATGTTAGATAATAAATAATATTATTTTTAAGATCTAATTATTAGTTTTATCCTTTATTTTTGGGTATCATTATTGAACATTTACTCAATTAATAATATTAAATTTTAGGAACTCTCCCTAATTTTATTTTATGTATATAGTACAAAATTAGGTACATGTAGTTTCATAAAAGAAAATACAAAAGAAATATAATTTAGTAAAAGAAAATGAATAAAGAAAGAGAATTATAATATATTTTATTATTTATTATAATATAATTTAAGAAAAATTGAAATTAATCAATACACAAGGTGAATAAATAACATTGTGTTTGGACAAGGTATTTTGTAAATTTTAGGAAATCCAAATATATTGAATTTAAATTTCTTTCATTTTAAATAATTTATTTTTTTAAATGATTTATTTGAATAATACAATTCAAATTTATTGAATTTTAATTTTCTTGTTTTGATAAAGTATTTCAATTACTATCAAATATAAAAATTATTATTACTACATTTGTGAATTAGGTTTAACTCACAATTCTTGACCCTTCCACATAGGAGGTTGGATCGAAAGAAATGATGAAACTAGATCAAGTTAAGTCTAATCGAAACAGACCAGACGGGTAAAATTGGGTCTGGTCAAGACAATTGTACTATCAAGAAGATTGGGTCAAATCAGACTAGATTGGATCAAGAAGGCTAGGTTGATAGGTTGTGTTCTCAGGATGACACTACAAGAAAAAACGCTATTAGCGACCGAAAAAATCGGTCGCTAATGGCCAAAATTCGGTCGCTATTCTGTTAGCGACCGATCTACATTTCGGTCGCTAAATAGCGACCGATGAGGTGGTCGCTAAAGTGGTCGCTAAATAATTTGGTCACTTATTCATTGAAGACCAAAATAGCGACCGAAATTAATATAATAAATTGGTCGCTAAATCGGTCGCTAAATCCATGGTAAAGTTTTAAAAAATAGCGATCGATATATTCGATCGCTAATATATTAATATAATTATTTAAATAAAAATTAAAATCGGTACGCTAAATCGATCGCTAAATTGGAGACAAAGTTAACAATAATAACGATGAATATAATCGATCGCTAATATATTAATTGAATTATTTAACTAATAATTTAAATCGATCGCTAAATTTGAATTGTATATTATAATAAATTTGTAGCGACCAAAAATTCGATCGCTAATCTAACCAAATCTGAAAATTTTCGTTTAAAATTTTGTATATCCAATTTGACAAAATTTGTACCTGCTTAATTCATCTAAACATAACACAAATTAAAACTTAAGAACTAAAGTCAAATTATTCAAATCATAAAATTTGTACCTGCTTAATTCATCCAAACATAACACAAATGAAAACTTAAGAACTAAAGTCAAATTATTCAAATCATAAAATTTGTACCTGCTTAATTCATCCAAACATAACACAAATGAAAACTTAAGAACTAAAGTCAAATTTTGTATATCCAATTTTACAAAATTTGTACCTGCTTAATTCATCCAAACATAACACAAATGAAACTTAAGAACTTAACAACTAATCAAGATTCAAAGTCTTAATATCATAAAATTGAAAATTAGTCCTCTGGTATATTGTCAGTGTCATGTTGACTTGTAGTAGGATGACTATTCATTTGAATATGTTGTAAAATAAGCTTCATCTGCTCATCTTGTTGGCGTTGGTTGTTCCTCAACTCCTGCATCTCTTCTTCAAGTGTCTTCTCCTTATTATGCTTTGCCACCAATTCAACATTTAACTTTTCAATAGTCTCACGCATTTGTTCAATTTGATGAAGTACTGGAGTTTGAGTAATAGAAGATTGAGAACCTGATGTAGTAGTGAACTTTTTGCTCAATGTACCAAGTCCATACACATTTTCTTTTTTATTTTCACCTCCAACAACTGAAATGTATATTTGATTATCATCAACAGAGACAATAGGAGACTCTTGTGAAGATGAGCCTTCACGCAAGTTATGTTGATGGACTTCTTCTCTACGCTGCATATATTGTTCCTAAAAATGAAGTGAAATATAATTATTATGAAGAAAACATATATTGAATAATAAACTATAACTTAGACCTCGACCACCACGATGAGGTGGTCTACGACCACCACTTCTACCCCTTTGTGGCATCTACAAGCGGATCTTATTACATATGTAACATGCATAAAATTAAACAATTGAAACAATGAATTACTTGATTGTGTTTTCTACACCCAAACGTGTCGGTTAGCTTACCACTCATTCACTGCAAATAATTAAATCATAATCATATCAATATATATATGTATATATATGCAATATTAAATAAAGGTGTACAATCAAATTTAACAATTGTAAAAATAATTTTAATGCATGAATTACCGAAGTATCTGTATCATCAAAATCACTCTCAGTCTCATCCTCACTTGAAATATATTCATCCTCATCTTCATCTATATTTCTTTCATTTAGTAATTGTATATCTATTTCTTCTCCCTCACCATTAACATCAGCAAGGGAATCATCAATGAAGTTAGGATCAACACGAAGCACTACTTCAAGTCCTACAAGCTCAGCATCTTGGTATGGAGTCTCATGCTCAACTTGACTGACTATATTATCAATGATTCTACTACGAGATTTTGTCTTTATTACACCCAACCAACCTCGGTGTCCCTCTGGATAACTTGTGTAATAAACTTGTTCTGCTTGTTGTGCAAATATGAAAGGATCATATGCTTTATTATATCTTCGTGATTGCTTTACTTCCACGATTCCATACTTATTATCTACTTTGGTTCCTATATTAAGAGTATTGTCAAACCATTCACACTGAAAGAGAACTATGTTCATCAATGGCAAACCAGTATACTCTAATTGAATAATATTAGACAATAATCCATAAAAATCTGACTCTAATTGACCATTGGTTCCTCGTACATAAACACCATAGTTACATGAATTCATGCCTTCACTCCAAACAATTGTGTGGAATTTGTATCCATTGATAACATACATAGGCCATGATTCAACTTTTCTCTTGGGACCCCATGCCAAATTAACCAATAATGGATCTTCAATATTATTTTCTGGATTTAGAACCTAAAGACAGCAAAGTCTTTTACACATTAGACTATGTAAGTCAGAATAAATATTTGTAAGACATATAAGTCAAAAACTTACATATTTTTTAAACCATTTAGGAAAATGGGATGAAATGTCTTGGTCAATTTGGGCACCAGAAATACTAGGATTTAGCAGTCTTAAATATTCAATATAAATACTGCAAACACGTAACAAATTACTCAAACCACACAAAGTAACATGAGTAATTTTGATGTGAGAGGAGTGAAAACATCTTACTCAAAATATGGTTGAACCTCTTCACAATTTTGAAGAACATATAATTCGGCAGCATCATAGTCTCTTTGGTCCAGAAAATATGTTTGAGATTTTCCAATTGGTCTTCCTGGGTAGTTGAAAATTGAAATAGGAGGAGGGAATGAAGAACCTTCACCTACATGAACATTTCTAGGAATCCTAGTCCTTCTTGTTTCAACATGATCAGGATAATAAAATGAGGAAAATGTAGATGTTTCTTCCACCAAGTAAGCTTCACAAATAGAGCCCTCCACCCTAGCTTTATTCTTCACTTTCTTTTTTAAGGAGTGTAATAATCTAAAAAAGAATACAAAAATGGAGTCTTTAAAGAACATATAAAATACTTTAGAAATGGAGGGTGAGTAGTTAGTGTAAAGATACCTCTCAAAAGGATACATCCAACGATATTGAACTGGACCACCAACCTTTGCCTCATAAGGTAGATGAATTGGAAGATGTTCCATTGAATCAAAGAAGCTTGGTGGGAATATTTGTTCCAATTTACACAATAAGACAGGTATATTTTCTTCCATAACTCGTAAGTGTTCAATATTTAGTGTTGTGGAAGTCAATTCTCTAAAGAAAAGACTAAGTTCAACTAGTACTTTCCAAATTGATTTTGGCAACGAATCAAACGCAATTGGAAGTAATCGTTGCATGAACACATGACAGTCATGACTTTTCATACCATGTAACTTTCCTTGATTTAAGTCGACACATCTACCCAAATTGGAAGCATATCCATCTGGCAATTTAAGTTCTTTAACCCACTTACAAATAGAGAGTCTTTGGGATTTGGTGAAAGCATATGCTGCCTTTGGTTTGATAAGTTTTCCACGTCCAATGTCTTTCAACTCTAGCTCTTTTCGATTACATATTTCAGCTACATCCAATCGAGCCTTGGTTGTATCCTTAGTTTTGCCTTTGATATCCATGACAGTGTCAAACACATTCATGAACACATTTCTTTCTGTGTGCATAACATCAATATTATGACGTAAAAGTTGGGTTTTCCAATAAGGCAACCTCCAAAAAATACTTTGTTTCTTCCAATTATGTGTAATACCATATCCTGCAATATTGTCTACTTGTTGTAATTCATAGCAAACTGGTAAGTGTGTCACCCTATTCCAGACATCAAGACTAGATAAACGTGGAGGAGGGGGACCAATCTCAACAACGTTCTTCTTGAATGCCTTTTTATTCCTCCTAAATGGATGGTCTTGTGAAAGAAATTGACGGTGACAATCAAAATAGGAGATCTTGTGGCTATGACTAAGAGAAAATGTCTTTGTTCTTTCCATACATATAGGACAAGCAAGTCTACCAGTAGTCGTCCAACCTGATAACATGCCATAAGCTGGGAAGTCATTAATTGTCCACATCAAAGCAGCTTTCATCATAAAATTTTGCCTCAATGACACATCATAAGTCAATATCCCTTCATTCCATAAGGTGCACAAATCATCTATAAGTGGTTGCAAGAATACATCAATCTTATGCTTTGGATTTGAAGGACCTAGAATTAAAATTGTCAAAAACATAAATTCTCTCTTCATGCACATGGTAGGTGGAAGATTGTATGGAGTTAGGATAATCGGCCAACAAGAATAACTTTTGCCATACTGACCAAAAGGATTAAACCCATCAGCACATAACCCTAACCTGACATTTCTTGGGTCTTGACTAAACTACGGGTGAAGAGTGTCAAAGTGCTTCCAAGCTTCCCCATCCGATGGATGACACATAATATTGGGGTCCTTTTCATTCTCGCTATGCCATCTCATGTGAGGTGCAGTGGCCATTGAAGAGTATAACCTTTTGAGTCTAGGAATAATTGGAAAGTACCACATTTTTTTAATAGAAATCTTTTTCTCAACTCCCCTCCTACTGATAATCTTGTATCGATCCATTCCGCATATCAAACAATTAGTTATATTTTTAGATAAATTTTCATTATAATACAACATGCATCCGTTTGGACAACAATCAATTTTGAGACAACCCAAACCCAACTTTATCACTGACTTCTTAGCTTGGTTAAAATTCGTAGCCATTCGATGATCTTCTGGCATAGTCTCTCCCATAAATTGGACCATTCTATTAAAACATCCTTCAGCCATATTATAATCAGATTTCAAGCTTAGAGCTTCCAAAGATGCTGACAATTCAGAGTGATGTGTACATCCTTCCCACAATGGTGCTTGCGCAGCAGCAAGCATGTCAAAGAATTTTTGAATATCACGATCAGGGTTTTCTGTCATGTCCTCTTCTCTAATTTCACTCTCGGTTTGAAGTTGGTATCCAAGTGACGGTCCGACATGATCCATAATCATTTGATGGAAAGGACCTAATTCTTCCCTTTGTTGAAAAGTTCCATGTGATCTCTCAACAACCACTAGAGGAAATTCTGGCGACTCTTCACCATGGTTTGTCCACCAATAATAATTAGGCATGAATCCCTCTTGATAAAGATCCCATGCAACTTGATCAACAAACTTGAAAACTTTACACTTACATTTAACACAAGGACATCTTAACATTTCACCTTGTTCTTGAAACCTAGGTTGAGCAATAACATATTGTAGGAAATTATACACTCCTTCTCTAAATTCATCTGTTAGATGTTTGTTACCATCCAATCTTTGATACATCCACATTCTACCAACGGGGATCTCCATTCTTGCAAACTAACTACAACAATCAGCATAAGTGAAACTGCATTATTCACTTTATGTGATGCACTACTTATGTTTTTCTATTCTTGCAAATTAACTACAACAATCAGCATAAGTGAAACTGCATTATTCACTTTATGTGATGCACTACTTATGTTTTTCTATTCTTGCAAATTAACTACAACAATCAACATAAGTGAAACTGCATTATTCACTTCATGTGATGCAGTACTTACGTTTTTCTAATACATTTTTTCCAAGGTATTTATCCACTACTTATGCAGTACGTATGATACAGACCACCAAATAATTGTATAAGTAAACCCAATAATTATGAAATTTATTTTCACTAAGATCCAACAGATAATTAAAACAAATTACAAATGGTTAACCTGAGGGCGTACAGTCTCAACAAGTTCCCAAATTGGTCTGTCAAGCACCACCTAATCCGCAGTAAGAGGGATCGAAGAACCTATCTACTTCACAAATCCACCTACAACAAACGATAAAGAAATTCTGTCAAAATTATCTCTCCTATATTATTCACAATGCAAGAGAATAACAATATATACATTCAAACAAGCCAAACCTTGGTTGAGGGTGTCAGAGGCTGCGGAGGAGGTTAAGAACAGAGGTGTGGTGCGGTGGCTCACAGGGTGGCGTCCGGTTGACGAGGAGCTTTGGTGGAGGTTGGATTAGGGTGAGGGCTGACTTGGGGGGAGCAGTGAGGGGGCTAGGGCTCGCCGGGAGTGAGGAGGAGATACTGGCCAAGGTTAAGAGGAATGGGTGAGTGAGGCACGAGAGTTAGGGTTATTTGGGGATAAGTGGCGCGAGATACGAAAGTGAAAAATGTGGTAGTATATGATAGCGGTTAAATCTTAACCGCTATTATAATATCACTTCTAATAGCGGTTAAATCTTAACCGCTATTATATAGCACTTCTAATAGCGGTTAAATATTAACTGCTATTATATATTTTCAAATATGATCGATCATTTGAAAATGTAATCGATCATAATAAAAAAATGTGGATGTCGCTCGAGCGAGATCAGTGTCGCTCAAGCGAAAAACAACCCGAGAATGCCAATTTTGTGCAGGTGGCGTCGCTCGAGCGAGACCATGTCGCTCAAGCGAAATACAACCCGAGAATGCCAATTTTGTGCAGGTGGCATCGCTCGAGCGATGTTATTTTCGCTTCAGCGAATGTTGACCTGCTAACTGTCGATCAAAGTTAGCCGGATAATGTAACATGGGTGACCTCATGTTTGAATCGGATGTCGCTCGAGCGAGTATAGTGTCGCTCAAGCGAAATACAACCCGAGACTTCACAATCTTAAAATCTGGTTGTATATGATAGCGGTTCCACTGGAACCGCTATTAAAAGGGCACTTTTAATAGCGGTTAACCCTCAACCGCTATCTAAAATATACTTTAGATAGCGGTTAACGTAGAACCGCTATTATATCTTCTCAATTATGATCAATCATTTCTAATTATAATCGATCATAATGAAAACTCACATTAACTATTTTTTTGAATATTATGTTTTTAAATTTGCTATTAGAGAAAACCTTTCAAAATTCAAAATGTTAAATACTTTTAAATATTAAAATTAACTTTATCAAAAATTAGGAAAAAAAATTAATCCAAAAGAGTTCAAAAATGTATTATAATATTGTCAATTTTGAGTTTAATTATATTGTTCATTCTCAAAGTAGAAAAATATATTGTAATTATTTTAATTTAAAAAAATATAATTTAAATTTTTAATACTAAAATTAAAAGATTAAATAAAAATAAATTTAATTCTTTAAATTCAGTAGTTAGAAACTAAAATTATAGTTTCTCTGTTTTAAATAATTAAAATAAATATTTAAAAATAAAAATCAAAACTAGTATTATCTTAAATTTATTAAAAGTGTAAATAAATCTCTATTTTCTTAATTTTATTTGTTTCAAACTTCTCAATTCTACATTTTTGTAAGTTCTATCATTATATTATCATCCTCATCTCCTCCCATGTTCTACTTTATCTTTACAATAGTCAATATTCTTAAATAATTTATATTTTTAATTATAAATTTTTAGTATATATTTCAGAAATTAATCAATTCTAATCTATTATTTGAAAAACTAATCAATTCTAATCAATAATTTAGAAAACTAATCAATTATAATTAATTATTTGAAAAAATTATCAAATATGATCGATCATTTTGAAAATCTAATCGATCATAATCAAAAAATCTAGGTGTATATGATAGCGGTTCCACTGGAACCGCTATTAAAAGGGCACTTCTAATAGCGGTTAACCCTTAACCGCTATCTAAAATATACTTTAGATAGCGGTTAACGTGGAACCGCTATTATATCTTCTCAATTATGATCGATCATTTCTAATTTAATCGATAATAATGAAAACTTACATTAACTATTTTTTTGAATATTATGTTTTTAAATTTTCTATTAGAGAAAACTTTTCAGAATTCAAAATGTTAAATACTTTTAAATATTAAAATTAACTTTATCAAAAATTAGGAAAAAAAATTAATCCAAAAGAGTTCAAAAATGTATTATAATATTGTCAATTTTGAGTTTAATTATATTGTTCATTCTCAAAGTAGAAAAATATATTATAATTATTTTAATTTAATAAAATATAATTTAAATTTTTAATACTAAAATTAAAAGATTAAATAATAATAAATTTAATTCTTTAAATTCAGTATTTAGAAACTAATATTATAGTTTCTATGTTTTAAATAATTAAAATAAATATTTAAAAATAAAAATCAAAACTAGTATTATCTTAAATTTATTAAAAGTGTAAATAAATCTCTATTTTCTTAATTTTATTTGTTTCAAACTTCTCAATTCTACATTTTTGTAAGTTCTATCATTATATTATCATCCTCATCTCCTCCCATGTTCTACTTTATCTTTACAATAGTCAATATTCTTAAATAATTTATATTTTTAATTATAACTTTTTAGTATATATTTCAGAAATTAATCAATTCTAATTTATTATTTGAAAAACTAATCAATTCTAATCAACAATTTAGAAAACTAATCGATTATAATTAATTATTTGAAAAAATTATCAAATATGATCGATCATTTCGAAAATCTAATCGATCAGAATCAAAAAATCTGGTTGTATATGATAGCGGTTCCACTGGAACCGCTATTATATGTTACATTCGCTTGAGCGAATGTTGACCTGCGTAAACGTTACTTTCGCTTGAGCGCTTGAGCGAATTTTACTTTCGCTTGAGCGAATGTTATTATATGATAGCGGTTCCACAGGTGGCACTAGTGCAGAATAGGGCTTTTACGTCACCCAATTATCGTCGCATGCATGTATATTCGACGTAAATAAAACGCGGTGGCAATTTTGTAAATATGGGATAAAAATTTTATGTCGCACATCCCAGTATGTGATGTAAAAAGCCTCTTTTACGTCGCGCCCTCCAGGTGCGATGTAAAAGATGGCTTTTTACGTCACGTGCTGGGATGCGCGACGTAAAAAGTCTATTTTATTTCCCTCCAGACCCACTTCCTCGTCTTGCGCAACCAGGGTTTTTGAGAACGACGACGAGAACAACGACAACAGCTACCTCTGCACACCATTTTCGAGCAGTTTTACAGTGAAAAGCATCTACATTATCGTGTCATTTGACGAACTTGATCTTTCTCCCCGATTGGATTCGAGTTTGAAATCAGTTTTCGTCTACACTCGAGGTTAGTGTTTTATGTCATTGCTATATGTTTACATTGAATCCGTGATTGTTTTTGGGGATCTCAATCACGTTATAGTATGAATGTCTCCACTGGATTGTTATTGGAATGTAATTAGTTGTTTATTTGTTTGAGTGCATTCGGTTTACACACTCCATTGTTATTGGAACGTGCTTTGTTGTTTGTATATTAATTTTTTTTACATATAATTTTTAAATCTCTAGGAGTGACGAAACTTTATAACATAATATGAATCGAAGTTGGATGAATGCACGTCGTATTAGTGAAGAGTACGAAAAGGGAGTTGAGGAATTTTTGAAATTTGCTAGTGAAAATGGAAAAACTATGAAAGGGACATATTATTGTCCATGTGTTCGTTGTTTGAATCAAATTTGTCATAAACTTGAGGATATACGTGATCACTTGTTTGTTTATGGTATTATTAAGAGTTATACAATATGGACATGGCATGGAGAAATATTAGACATCCCAACTGTGTCAACTACAGACAATTTTGATGAAGGGATGGATGATAATCTAGAGGATATGATACGTGATATTGGTGAAGAAAATTTTATGAAAACACATCTATATGATTCTTTGAAATCTGATTTTGCGCAACAATTGTACATAGGATGTAGTTTTACAAGATTATCAGCAACTTTAAAATTGTTTACTTTAAAAGCAAGAAATGGATGGACTGATAAAAGTTTCACCGAATTATTGGAGTTGTTGAAGGAGATGCTTCCTGAAGATAATATTTTTGTAACTAATTTTTATGTCATACAATGTAGGTCCCATTGGCAGTTAATTGTAATCATGCCCCGGGATTACACTGTGGTGTGGTTTTGTTCATTACATCGGAAACCGAGTCAAGAAATGAAAAGCTTATTACAAGGGTAACTTTATCTTTTATTCATTAATTATGTTTTTAAATTGTGAATACATATTGAATAATATATGACTTTTTTTCACTTAGAATCGTGTCTCGGAACTAATGTTCTAAGTGGAAAACCTAGAACAAAGACTTTGCAGTTCATTTATCCTAAGGTTAGAAACTTATTTATATAAGTGAATACCATAATTATTGTTTGTATTTCAATTTTGAAAATAATATTATGTTTTTTTCATCATTTCGAGTGTAATAAGCAAACCGACTCGTTTGAATGTGGTTACTATGTAATGTATTGGATGAGAGCCATAGTTTGTGCGGGTTTAATTGATTCTTGGACTGGAGGTAATTACTTTTAACATTAGTTAAGTTTATTTAACTTTATTCATGTTGCATGCTTACAAGAGTCAAATTCATGTTTCGGGTATTTCAAGATCCATCTCCATTACCGGAATCCGAGATTACGTAAATTAGAGAACAATGGGCAAAATTTTTTGTTCAACAATTCTAGTACATTATTTTTTAAGTTCTTGTTCATATTATATTGTGTGTATTATGTAGTTTAGTTTAGTTTGTATAGGTAGCTTAGTTTGTAATAGATTTTTTAGTTTGTATGTTTGTATTATATTGTTTTATTATGTAGTTTGAATTATATAATATTATATTTTTAATTTACTAGCTAAAGAAAACTGAACCTCTGGACTGTCTGGTTGTAATATTTGCAGGTTTTAGTTGTAAAACAGAATAAATAAACCCAATTTAAAAAAAAACAGTAAATTTACGTCGCATATTGGTATATGCGACGTAAATTTACGTCGCGTATTGGTATATGCGACGTAAATTTACGTCGCGTATACCATATGTGACGTAAATTTTCTATTTTTTTTTAAATTGAAAAGGTTTTTACGTCTGTTTAGTGTAAATATATGTCGGATCTTGATAACTGACGTAAATCTACGTTGGGCAAAAGATCTGACGTAAATTTACGTCTCCCGCTTTAACGTCGAACTTAAATACGATGTAAAAAGCCCTAAATACCTGACGTAAAAGCCCCTTTTTGCACTATTGTGGCGTCGCTCGAGCGATGTTACTTTCGCTTGAGCGAATGTTGACATGCGTAAACGTCGATCAAAGTTAGTCGTATAATGTAACCGGGGTGCCTCATGTTTGAATCGGATGTCGCTCGAGCGAGAATAGTGTCGCTCAAGCGAAATACAACCCGAGAATGCCAATTTTGTGCAGGTGGCGTCGCTCGAGCGATGTTCGTTTCGCTTGAGTGAATGTTGACCTACGTAAACGTCGATCAAAGTTAGCCGGATAATGTAACCTGGGTGCCTCATGTTTGAATCGGATGTCGCTCGAGCGAGAAAAGTGTCGCTCAAGCGAAATACAACCCGAGAATGCCAATTTTGTGCAGGTGGCGTCGCTCGAGCGATGTTATTTTTGCTTGAGCGATATTGCAAAAATCAGATATAATCATGGATTATTTTCTCATTAGCGACCGATTTTAATTCGGTCGCTATTTCAATTTGTAATTCGGTCGCTAAATCAGTCGCTAAATGATTTTTTTATTTATGTATGAAATAGCCACCGATTTAGCGACTGAAAATTTGCGACGCACAAAAATTGGTCGCTATTTCAGTCGCGAAATAAAAAAGTGAAAACCAAATCATATTTTGGTCGCTAAATCGGTCGCTAATTGCGACCGAATTAAAGTGGTCGCTAAATCGGTCTCTAAATATGACTAAAATTAAATCGGTCGCTAATTGCGACCGAAAAAATTTGGTCGCTAATTTCGGTGGCTAAATGTGTTTTTTCTTGTAATGTGAATCAAACCATATCGAGTTGAGTTAAATTAAGATGAGACAAGTTAGGCTGTAATTGAATAGTACAGACTAAGATGAGATAGGTTGGGTTGGGGCAAAAGCTTTGAAACGCTAGTTTGGTCAAAAGAGCCATCCTACTAAATTATCATTACCTTGTTCACATAAAAAAAATAAGTGCGTGCATTCCTCGAGTATATTATGTTACCCTGAAAAGGAGCGCACAATGTTTTGCGATTAATTCTCAGTTAATGTCTTTTGTATGAGAAATATTATTGTTTGAAGCATTCATGTTGATTTTTTAATGCTACGACTAATTAGTAAATTAATATTTGTATGCTTGTATATTTTGCTGATGGTATAATAATGTGGTTTTTTATTTACTTACGTAGAAAACAAGCAACCTTATAATATATAAAGATAAGCGGGAGAGAAAGTTGGAAGTATATGAATATTGTAATGAAGTTATTGACATCTTTCATTTATAGTTTTGAATGAAAACTCCAATTAATAATGAGATCTTTTAATAACAGTAAGATGAAATTAGATGTAGACGAAATATTAAATAATTTTGTTATTATGATAATCTTGTATTCTCTTGTCAGTTTTTCTTATTAATGTAGGTTTGTTTATGTTTTAAGTGAGTGTGTACTCATACTTCCTCATCCAATTACGATTTTTGTTAATTTTTCAATATGTTTTTCACTCATTTATATACAAATTTGGATTTAAGAAAATATACAAGTGATTTAAAAAAAAATACATGAGTGCCTCATAACACTAAGTTATATTACTTTAAGACCAAGATGTTACAATTCTATGATATTGATAGAAAAGGCGACCTCATTTTATACCTTGGCAAAAAGCTACAATTCACAATTTTGAAATATTTGATATAACATCTTAATAAAGTTAATAGATATAGTTAAAAATAATTCATAACAATATCCTAATTTTAGGAGTTATTTCTTTGTGTGTGTGTTTTTTTTTTCTGACAGATTTATGTTTGTATACAACAAATTCGATTTTTATATAATTTCTATTAAGATTTCAACCCTTGGGAAATTGCTTTTTATTTTTATTTTTTTTATGCAAAGCCTCAATACATATAAGGATTAGGTTTTCGAAATTGTCAAAACAATTCAAAATGATAAGTTTCTGTCCTAGCTAAAAATGATATTTTGACACTAAAAAAAATAAAAACATCATTATTTTGTTGTTTGTGTGTGTTTGTGAGGTGGAGAGTGGGAAGATCTTTCA
The DNA here is from genome assembly GCA_963425845.1 of Sphenostylis stenocarpa. Lineage (NCBI taxonomy): Eukaryota > Viridiplantae > Streptophyta > Magnoliopsida > Fabales > Fabaceae > Sphenostylis > Sphenostylis stenocarpa. The sequence goes on from OY731403.1 coordinate 30,510,990, forward strand.
AGTAAAGACACCAGAGGTCAAAGCAAATGTATAAACCAAAGTTAATTAAAAGAATGCTTAATATTTGCCACCATATAGTCAAAGTTTGAACATGTGGTTGCTGGGGAGGGTGGATTTTGGTTACACATGGTGCTCTTTAAGTGAAGTTAATTACTGATCTCTTGTTATTTGTAGGATCTTTGAGAGCACTATATAAATAGCTGGTGAGAAAGCTAAGAAACATAAACAGTCTCAGACACATTCAAGCCTTCAAGTAACAAAATGGTAACCATTTTGGCTTCTCACAATGTCACTCCAAACCAACCAACTCCCACTGAACCTTTATGGCTATCAGATAGTGACCAAATCGGGTTCCTAGCTCACGTACCAAATATCTACATCTACAAAGCAAAACACCACGGCAATCTCATTGAGAGGATGAAAAACTCTCTTAGCAAGACTTTAGTTCACTACTATCCAGCAGCTGGCAGATTGAGATTGACAAAATGGGGATCGAATGGAGGTGGATTGCAATGCAAAGGGAGTCACATTACTTGAAGCCGAAAGCTCAAAGACATTTTGGTGAATATGGAGACTTTTCTCCTTCGGATTCAACAGAGGAACTTGTTCCCAAAGTTGATTACAGGAGATCCTTCTAATGCTATTTCACTACTTCAGTTTCATAACAAATAATTTATGGATACTGACTTTTATTGACTTAAAAATTCTCTAAAAACCAAAACATTAACTCTTTAGAATTTAAAACGTTCTATAATAATGATCCTCATAAAAACAGTTGTAAAACGTTTTAAAATTATCAAAATGTTCTAAAATCGATTATCCTGTTATTAAACATTATGTGTCTATCTGTTTGTGCGTATGTATTTATGTCTATGTATTTGTATGTTTGTTGTGTGACTGTTTGTGTATTTGTGTGTTTGTGTCTATATGTGTTAAAGTAAATCTCTAATAACTACATATTCTAAAATCTAACAGTTAAAATTAATTATTGTTTTCAATCAATAAATTACTAAAAGATGATTGATGACAATGAAGAGTAAGTTTTTAATTCTTATTTTAGAATTAAATGAATTCATTATCTTATAATTTATATATATTAAATCATTATATCTTAAATTAAAACTAATTTCATTAATATATTTTAAATTTTAAAAGTATATTTTTATTTTAAATTTTTATTTAAATATTTTATAATTAAATATTTTGGTATAGATACATTAATAATTTTTTATTTTATTTTCAATCAAGTCAAAATTAACTTGTTGGCCTAACATAAAGTCAAGATAAGTTAAAAATTATGGCAAATTTTAAAATAAAAATAAGCCCGAGCCATCAATTATTTTTTACTTGGTCCGTAGGACTAAATCAAGCTAGTTGACCAGTCTATTTTAACAATCCTAGGTAGAACTTATCAAGTTGCAAAACATCAATTCTAGACCACTCATGGCACATGGTAAGGAGGAAGGTGGAGAAGTACTCGAAGAAAGATGAAGGGAGGTGAAGGGACAGGAGAAGAGAGGACAACCGATGGGAAGTGGAGGGACAGAAGAATAGAGGATAAGCGATAGATGCAAAGTACTTGTTTTGATATTATTGGGTTACCCATTCTTTTTTATGTCGGATTGATTATATGTCCGACATAAATTTTAGTTTTTACATCGGATCCCACATGTCGGATATGTTATTAATCCTACGAGAAAAAACTGACTTAAAACATTTATTTTGCACTAATGAAATGAATTGTATTGTTGGATATTGGGATGAAAAAATGTTGAACACTGAAAAACAACTTGCTCTTGAACTCCATTACGCTTAAGCAAGACCTGTGTCACTTGAGCTGGTGAAAGAGGTGGTTTAAGGTGGTGACAATTCGCTCAAACAAGAGTTTCTTCGCTCAAACAAAAGTCAAGTCAGCCTAAATTTCACTTAAGTAAGAGTTAAGTCAGTTTAATTTTCATTCAAGCGAGGATATTTTCTCTCAAGCGAGGATATTTTTGCTCGAGCAAGAGAAAAGAAAATTGATGTGGTGAATGCTCAAGCAAAATTTCTAGGGTGCTTTTGTCCAAACTTCTAAAATTCATAAAAAAAATAGATACGAACTCCAAAGTTTACATTTCATATATTCAAATGTAAGCTTTTGAAACAAGGAATATAATGAAATAAGAATTATCAAAAAAATAATATCTACAGATAAAGTTAGAACCAAAAGAGTAGATAGAGATCACATTATACATAATTAAACTATTTAGTTAAAATAGACTTAATTTATTATAAATATAAGAAAATGACATGTTGCATGAATTATGAGATGATATGGTAATGTTTTGTATTCTTGATATTAAGATATCTATTGAGACTTAGTTAAGCTAAGAGAATGACTCATGATCGATTGAGATATATTTGTGTATGTGAAGTTAAGTTAGGAATGTGATTCATAATCTACTAAGTATGTGTATGGTTATGGGTATCTAGAGAGGTACTATGTGGTGTTAATAGGGTTACCATGCTTATGTAAATTTAAGAGATCGCAAGTACCAATTATAGCTCTAGTCTAGTAGACTAAGGTATTATTGTCTTTCTGTTGATGTTTCTTTTTATGCGTATTTATTTTTGGTTTTACATCCACTTTCTTTCTTTTTTCTTCACATTTTTATTTTTCTCATGTTTTTCTTATTCTACTTTTGTCCTTTTTTTATTCTTCTATATTGTCTTCATGATGTTTTACTTCTTTTAAGGATAGAAATTATTGTGGAGGATCTTGAATTACTTGTTGAAATTACTTCACAATTGTATTTCATATATATATATATATATATATATATATATATATATATATATATATATATAAAATATGAAAAGACATTTTCTAATTCATACAAGGGAGAGGGATTTTGTGTATCGTTGTGGTAAGGTGATGAATCGATCCAATTAATGGTTTGTTGCTTTTTATAATGACTTAGCTTAACCTAATTTATGTTCCATTTATTTTATATGGTTTACATATGTGGATCTTTGGCATATTTCATATTTGTACGTTTTAATTAAGGGTGTTAAAATATGTTTAATATGATGAATCAGCCTAGAAAGCTCGAGGAATAAGTCAGGTTAAACCAAAACATTTGTGACCTAAATTGAATTATGCTTATTTTGACCCAGTCTATTTAGGTCATGACCTATATGAACTTAGGTCAGGCTAGGCCGTAGACTTATGGGTCAGTCCGTTTTATAGTATAATAATTATTTTTTAAATAAAAATAAAAATAATATTATTTTATTAAAAAATATATATGTATTATAAATTAATTTGATAAAGATTCACTTATTCTAAGAATAAATATAAGAATAAATTTTTAATAATAACTTATTCTAAGATCTAATGATTAAAATTAACTACTATTTTAAATTTATAAAAATAAATTATAATAATAAAGAGTAAGTTTTGAAAGCAATAAGGGGAAAATTGATGGAAATGTGAAACATGTCCCTACATTTCCAAGAGATGATTTTGATGATGATTCAAGTAAATAACATTCACGACTCAAGCAAGCCCAATATATGATTTTGATAAAGATTCCATTCAACATTCAAGCAAGCCCAAGATGATTCCCGAAAACTAGATAGAGTATTAGAATATTGGATATGGAGGTACAAGTTGATGAAGTGGTATTATCCATAAGCCTCCAAAGCACACGTGTGATAAAATTTCGTGACATGACATTTTTCACTGTCATAATCAATTATGATGCATCAGAAATGAAAAAACGATTTTCTCTTTGTCATAATCGTTTATATTGGTAACATAATCGATTATGGCAGTTCAAATTTGAAAAATATATCTATTTTGAAGAATAAATATTTTTTAATACATCTTGATTTTTCTCTACGAAAGTATACGACCAACAACTATTTTTTGATGTTATTTTCCTATTTAAATGAGTTTTGATGAAAAATAAAAAAACACAATTACTTTTGAAAATACAATTTACATTCAATCAATTTTGAGAAAAGAATTTTGAGCAAGGCAACAGAGATATTTTACATGTTTTGAGAAAACCTTCTTCTCCATTGCCTATTGTGCTTTCATTGTTAATCACACTTGTTCTTGGAGGTTGGCATTCTACAAGCTTCTACAATTTGTTGTCTCCATTACCCAGGTGTGACTGTTCTTGTTTTATTACCTTCATCCTTTGTGGGCTTAAGTGGTTGATTGTTAAATTCCTTGTTTAGGGTTTAAATAGTCACTATCATTCTGTTGTAATTTTTTTGGGTTTCCTATGTGAAAACTGTTCATCCCTTTGATTTGTTCAGAGAGGTGTTTTCATTCTTTGATTTGTTCAGAGGAGGTGTTCATCCCTAGTGGGATTCTAAGGAGGTGTTCATCCTTAATGGAATTCTAAGGAGGTTTGTTCATCCTTTGATTTGTTCAGAGGAGGTGTTCATGCCTACTGGGATTCTAGGGAGGTGTTCATCCTCAGTGGGTTTCTAAGGAGGTGATTGTCTTTTGAATTAGTTTGTTTTTTGCTGAGTCGATTATAATTTGTAAACTAAATTTAAAAGATAGTGAATTGGGGTCACTCTTGTGTTAAGAGTTTACTGGGAACTGGATGTAGGATTGGTTATACCCGAACCAGTATAAACCACTGTATGCTCTTCTCTTTTCCTTATCCCTTTTTCACTGCATGACTCTCCTTATGCCCCTTATTTTTATCTCTATCTTTTTCTATCTTGTTGATATTTTATCTCTCTGATTATATTATTTCCGCTTTATCTTTGTTCAATTTGATAATTAAAATTGAATTAATAAATATTGGACATCTTAAAATAAATTTTTAATTTAACATTTATTTAATTTGTGCATCTATTCACCCCTCTAGATATCATTTGTCTAACAAGTTTTTTATTCTTATTTTGAAATTAAATAATGTATTATCTTATAATTTACATATTAAATTATTATATCTTAAACAAAAACTAATTTTATTACTAAAATTTAACTTTTCAAAATATATTTTTATTTTTATTTAAATATTTTTTAAGTAATTGATTCTGTATAGATATGTCAATATATTTTTTTTAATTCAATCATATCAAAATTGACTCGTTGGTCTCGAATAGGGTTAGACTAACCTAAAATTTTTGGTCTATTTTAAATATAAGTCAAACTGGACTATTAAATTATTTTATTTAGCCCAGTAGGATCAAGCCAAGTTGGATGAATAGTCCATTTTAACAACTATAATTTTAACTAATTAATTGTTTATTTTTGTAGAAATAGTAAATTAAAGAAAACTAAAAAGTTTTAATTTAAAGAATCCATTCAATGAGTCAGAAATTTTGTTTAGTGGATTATCTCAAAAGGTTCATTCCAGTTTTGAATTAGTCACTAAGTAGATTGATTATGCCGCTGAGTGAGAAAGTTGTATTTCATTAACTATCGATTCTGCCGAGTGAGCAAAGCATTCGTCCAAGGAATCTTTTACAAAATCTAAATTATGCAAAAGCACAATTCAAGTCCTATGTGTATGTAATTCAATAGTTATGAACCTTGGATGAGTCTTGTGTGTATTGAGCATGTTTTTTATTGTATCAATAAGCTTTTAAAGACCGAAAATTAGAAGTTTCATTTTCTAGATTTCAAGTTTTAGAACCTAGTTTTCTCTCGTATTTTCTTCCTTTTGTGATACTTGACTTCCAAGTTCGATTCTTAGACTTCTTGTATGAACGATACCTTGAATTTTATCAATAAAATATGCTTTGAATTAGATTTGTTTCATTTTTCTCTACCATTTCGTTTAATTTTCGTTTTTCATCTTCTTCTTCCACTTTTCTTTTGTTTTCTTTATTGTTTTTCACTATTTTGTTGTTTTTCTTCACCTTAATCATGTTTCTATTCGCTTTAGTGGTTGTTTCACTAACGTAGTTAAGGTTATTTCATTGCATGTCTCTTTCATATCATAATTCAATTTTTAGGTTTAAAAAATTATTTGATTTAGGAAATGAATTATATTTTTTGTTGCAATTACATTATAATTGTTTAGAAATATTGTGAAATTATTATTGTGGTTGCAAAATAAATTTTATAAATCTATGATAATCATATGAACAAAATTTTAGATCTTTAAAAGCATTGTAGAACATAGATTTAATGTTTACATTTACTACACTTCATTTATAGCTTTTATAAAATATATTTACATTCTTTCCTTTGAATTTCTTACCATTTACAGTTTTACTTTAATGTATTAATAGTTTAGACTTATGATATTTTCATGTATTACTGTTTTTCATAGGATTTTATAGCTTTTACTGTTTTTATTTACCATTTTTTACCATAAATCCGAAAACTCTTATTTTCCTAATCTTTACCAGGGTCAAAGTTTAAGTAATATTGATATGACTTAAATCAGTCTTAACACTATTTTTTTATTGAAAAAAAAATATTTGATATTATCTAAATAACAATAAGCTAAGAAAATTTCTTTAAGGTAGTGTCAATGTAACAGTGCAAAATTAATGATGAAGAACAGAAGCTTTTCTAATTACGTAATATTGTTTTCTGAATATTACAACGAGAATTTCAGAATCACAAACTAAATTGCCACTGCAATAGCTACAGTAAATTGAGGGGTTTAACAAATCATGCAGCAATTAGCCATTCCTGAAATGGAAGAGGTAGGGAATGAGATAGGTCCAGAAAAAGGGAGAATTAAAATGTCAGAGAGAAGTATTCAGAGAGAGAATATTCCATACCATGCATAATTTCTCATTCCATGAAGTCACGCAATATAACGCTCTTCTTTCTCTCACGCTTTCCTCTGCGCACATCCATGCTCCTCTCCTTGCTTGCCACGTGGCCACCATGCACAACAACCCTACCCGCCTTTTCTGCACCCTCATTCTTGCTTGTTACATTACTCCCTCCTTTAAACACAACCTTGTCCTCAAGGTTGAATTCAGGATAAAACTTCTTCATTTCTGCAACATCTTCCCAAGAATTATCGCCTTGAACCAAGGAATCCCATTGAACCTGAACCTGAGATATATCCTTCCCATTGCGCTGTATTAACCGAGAAGCCAAGACCTTAACTGGTAACATAATTGGACCAAACTCCTTTGTCGTGAGAGGTAAAGGAAAATACTGTTGCTTCTCTACCCCATGAAATTTCTTGAGCAACGATATGTTAAATACTGGATGAATCTTGGCCGTATCGGGTAAGGATAATCGATAAGCCACGGAGCCAATCTTTTCAAGGATCTTGAATGGGCCAAAATACCTGAGACTTAACTTTTGATTCTTTCTTAAAACCACAGAATGTTGTCTATAGGGCTGTAACTTCACCAAAGCTAGATCCCCTACTGCCAAGTGGACCTCCTGACGCTTTTTGTCTGCTTGAACTTTCATATAATTTTGGGAATGATGCAATGTACTTTTTAGCTTAGTGATGACTGTATCACGCTCGAGCAAGCTTTCTTGCAACAATTGTGGATCCTTTTCATTGAACTCATACCTGATGATAGTAGGAGGAGGTTTTCCGAAAACAGTCTGATAAGGGGACATGCCTATGCTGTGATGGAAGGAAGAGTTGTACCAAAATTGTGCCCAAGGAAGTAATGGCATCCAACCTTTTGGATGATCAAAAACGAAACACCGGAGATACATTTCCAGAGTTTTATTAAGATTCTCTGTTTGACCATCTGATTGGGGATGATAAGCAGAACTCATGGCTAAGTTAGTTCCTTGTGATTTGAACAGAAGCTTCCAAAAAGTGCTGATGAAAACTCTATCTCTGTCAGAGACGATTGATTTTGGAAACCCATGCAACTTTACTATGTTTTGAATAAAAGCATCAGCTACTATCTGACTAGTAAATCCTTGCTTTAATGGAATGAAGTGGGCAAACTTTGATAATCTATCAACCACTACCATAATATTAACATACCCATGTGATTGTGGAAGATTGGTTATGAAATCCATTGCAATCTCCTCCCAAATGTGATTCGGAATGGGTAGTGGTTGTAGCAGCCCTGCTGGTAGAGATTGGGATACTTTGGCTTGTTGACATATAACACATTCCTGAACGTATTGTCGTATATCTTCTCTCATTCTTGGCCAATAAAACTGCGCCGAAATTCTGGCAAGTGTTCTGGTTGTACCAGAATGACCTCCTACCTTAGAATCATGAAATTCTTGAATAATGTTTCTAATCAACTCAATGTCTTTAGGAATGACAATTCTACCTTTCCAAGTGAGGACATTCCTATGTAACTCATATTCACCATGCTTGCCAGCCTTGCTTAAACAACCTTCATAGATTGACTTCAATTTCTCATCCTTTTGTATGGCATTTGTTACTGCTTGCAACCAATGATGTTCAGGCTCAGACCAAGCCAATGCAAAACTCCTGGAAAGAGCATCAGCAGGAATGTTCTCCTTTCCTGGGGTGTACTGAATAGTAAAATCATACCCTAAGAATTTAGGCAGCCATTGTTGTTGTTCAGGTGTTTGAAGAGTTTGATCCCATAACTCCTTTAGACTTTTCTGATATGTTTTTATGATAAATTTGTGGCCCAAGAGGTAATGTCAGAATTTGGCTAATGACTCCGTGATTGCATAGAATTCTCTGGTATATGTAGATTGTTTCTGCATCCGAGGTGATAATTTCTTAGAGAAATAAGCAATGGGGTGCTTGTTTTGACTTAGTACAGCTCCTATTCCCGACCCAGAAGCATCAGTCTCCAACATGAAGGGTTCCTCAAAATTAGGAATGGCCAAAACCGGAGCAGTGGTGAGAGCTCTCTTTAATGCATCAAATGCCGCATCTGCTATTGCACTCCATATAAAGGAATCCTTCTTCAATAAATCAGTTAATGGTGCAGCAATATGAGCATATCCTTTAACAAACCTTCGGTAATATCCGGTCAAACCTAAAAAACCTCTCAATTGTTTCAAATTCACCGGTTTGACCCAATTCTGCACGGCTTCTAATTTGTCTTTGTCCATAGCAACTCCAGCTCCGGATAACGTGTGACCTAAATATCCAATCTCCTGTACTCCAAATGAACATTTGGAGAATTTAGCATAAAGTTGATTCTTTTTCAGGATGTTCAGAACTACTTCCAAGTGATTTAAATGGTCCTTCCAAGTGCTACTGTACACAAGAATGTCGTCAAAAAAAACTAGCACATATCTCCTTAATAGTCCATTAAAAATCTGATTCATTAAACTTTGAAAAGTGGCCGAAGCATTGGATAAACCAAATGGCATGACGAGCCATTCATACAGTCCTTGATGAGTTCTAAAGGTTGTCTTGTATCTATCTGCTGGATTAAGGAGAATCTGATGATAGCCAGATCTGAGATCCAGTTTAGAGAAATAACAAGCTCCATATAATTCATCAATGAGTTCATCAACAGTCGGAATAGGAAAACTATCATTGATAGTTATGGCATTTAAAGCTCTGTAATCATTACAAGCTCTCCAAGATCCATCTTTCTTCTTTACTAAAATGATTGGAGAAGAAAATGGACTCGTGCTATTCTGTATTATCCCTTCCTTTAACATGCCAGCTATTAACTTCTCAATTTCTTCTTTCTGACTGTGAGGGTACCTATAAGGCCTCACTTTGACTGGATTGGAACCATTTATCAGAGGGATGGAATGGACATGAGATCGAGAAGGAGGTAAGCCACTTGGGGTACTAAACACAATACTATAGTTGTGTATCAACCGAGCCAATTCAGGCTCCATGTCATCAGGAATTTCCTGCAGTGGAAAAGAATCAATTTCCTCCTTGATCATTTGCATGCTATAAACTTCAGCTATTGCATCTGTATGGACCATCCTTTTGATGTGATGGAATTGAGCTGTAACTGGTACAGTTTCGTTCTCTCCTTGTAGGGTAACGTACTTCCCTTCATGTATAAATTTAATATTGAGGGCTGCATAATCAGCTAAATGAGGTTCGATGGTTTTGAGCCAGCTTGCTCCCAAAATCAAATCAGCACCAGAAATAGGCAGTAGAAACACCGGTAAAGTAAAGACATTGCCCTGAGCTTGAAGAGGCAATTGATGAATTACACCTTCAGATTCCATATAATTGCCATTGCCCACCATCACTTTAAACATTGGAGCCTTTTCAATGGGAAGTTTAAGGAATTTAGCCACTCTCGGTTGAAGGAAATTGTCAGAACTGCCCCCATCAATTATCACTTTCACCGGCATATTTCTGACATAAGCTAAAAACCGGATAGTTCCAACACCGAGTCCCCCTTTCAAAGCATTCAAAGAGAGATGATGATCATCACTCGCTGAAGTTTCATTATCAGTAATGTTCTCAAGTTCAGTGACAATTTGCTCTGTTTCCTCCTCTCCCAATTGCAACACAAAGCACTGTCTATTGGGACATTTATGGTTGAAAGAAAATTTCTCATCACAAAAATAGCATAGGCCTTTTTCTCTTCTAAACTGCATTTCCGCTGGGCTAATTCTTTTGATATTTGGATTTCTAATCTGAGAGACTGGTGGAGTGGGTAATAAAGGTGGAAGGGCGGATTTAGGTAGGTTTAAGGTTGGCTTAATCATGTTTCTAGCTTGTATATTGGTTGAGGTACCGAGGGAGGAAGTAGGATTATATCTAGTGGAGTAATTTACATTGGTCTTTATGGCTGGAAAATATTTCTCTTCATAGAGTTTAGCTAAAGCCACAGCTCGTAACAAGTTTGGAGGAGACAGTGCCACCACATCACGTTTGATATCACTATGTAAGCCACTAATAAAGCAATTTAAAATAGCCTCCTCGTTTAAACCTTCAGATCTGTTAGCGAGGGATACAAATTTCATATAATAATCTGAAACGGTACCAGATTGTTGCAGCTTAAAGAGCTCCGCCATTGGACAGTCAAACGGTGATGGTCCAAAATGAGATTCTAACGCACGGGTTAAAGCTGACCATGAACTAACTGCTTCCATCTTGTGTAACATTTGGAACCAAGGAACCACATCTTTTTCAAAATGCATTGATGCAATTTCAACTCGATCAACATCTGGAGTGTGGTGATAAGCAAAAAATTTGTCTGCCTTGAAAATCCATTCCATAACAGGGGTCGCTCCATCATAATGAGGAAAACCCAGGGAAATATCTTTTATCGGATAATTCATCGAGAGCGAAGATGCTCCTACACCTAATTTTGTGTGTGAGTTCGAAGAGCTTCCATGAGTCTGAGTGGAATTGATCAACAATTGTTGCAGAGTGCATTTAATCTCATCCATCGTAGTTTCGTGAGCTTTGTTTTTGGTTTCCATGGTGGTTTGAAGTTTTTCCACTGTCGCCGCTAACCTGTTGAGATTGTCCACTGTTGTGCGTACTTCTGCTTGCAAATCCTTCAAACGCGTGTTCTCTGCCATGGAAGTCAATGAAAGCACCAATGTAACGAGTGCAAAATTAATGATGAAGAACGAAGCTTTTCTAATTACGTAATATTGTTTTCCGAATATTACAACGAGAATTTCGAGAATCACAAACTAAATTGCCACCGCAATAGCTACGATAAATTGAGGGGTTTAACAAATCATGCAGCAATTAGCCATTCCCGAAATGGAAGAGGTAGGGAATGAGATAGGTCCAGAAAAAGGGAGAATTAAAATGTCGGAGAGAAGTATTCGGAGAGAGAATATTCCATACCATGCATAATTTCTCATTCCATGAAGTCACGCAATATAACGCTCTTCTTTCTCTCACGCTTTCCTCTGCGCACATCCATGCTCCTCTCCTTGCTTGCCACGTGGCCACCATGCACAACAACCCTACCCGCCTTTTCTGCACCCTCATTCTTGCTTGTTACAGTCAATCATATTTCTTTCTCGATAAACAATTATTATCCTTTAGAGAAGAAATATAAATATATAACAGATTCTGTCAAAATAAATATAAAATAAATAAAAAATAAAAAAGGAAAAATAATGATCAATATAAGAAGCTAAAAGTAAAACTATACATTTGTTTGTTTCTTGGTCATGATGTGCATTGACGGATCTTGACCATTAATCATAGATGGGTCAAATAATATATTATTAATAATTAATAAATAAATATAAAAAAAAAAGATGAAAGGGTGAAAGAATAAAATTGTAAATATATACTTAAATATATTAAATGATAATTAAGTTTGAGGGAGACAAAATCATAAATTATATGAGAATTATAAAACTAAGGAAGGACTCGAGAGGATAAAATTGTAAATATATAAGTAAATGTATTAAATATTCATTAAGTTTTTGGGGACTAAAATAATAGATTACATCGAGTTACAAAACTTTGGAGGGGGCATGACCCCTCGGCTCCCAAGAAGATCCGCCACCGATGTGCAAAATGTACCTAGGAACTGTTTAGCGATTCTTTGGTTCTCCTTTGCAAATTTGTAGAAATTTTTTCTGCAGTGGCACATATTCATTTTTTAATTACTCAAGTAACATATTGTAGGTTTTATTTACCTAGCATTGTTTTTTTTTTAAATTGAGAATTCGATAATTTGGTACACAAAACCTGAATGTGGATGGATATTTTTTTTCATTAAACCAGCTTAAAATTCGATTTTCCGGCCACCAAATTTAGAATTAATCTTTTTATAATTTTTTATTTATTTTGTTAAAAAAGAAAAACTAACTAATATATATATATATATATATATATATATTATAATATTTTATTTAAAATTTATAGAATTAAATTATAATTTTAAAAAGATTTATATATTTCTTAAATTAATTATATATTTAGATTTATTGTTGAAAGCAGTAAAATAATACTTTTAAAACATATTATTAAATATTTTATTTATATTTTATTTATATAGTTAATTTTTATTTTAATTCTTTGATTTATTTGATATTGTAATATTTTTTTAGAAATGAATAATAAATTAGAAGGATAATAAAAATCTTAAAAATTATATGTATATAAAATGGATGTAAAATTATATTTTTGAAATGTATTTTGTTTTGTGTGTTTTGTAATATTTTGGAAGATATATATATATATATATATATATATATATATATATATATATATATATATATATATATTAAAATATAATTTATTTTTAAGTTGATAATTTTTATTTTAATTTATGTAATATATATATATATATAATTAATTTGAAGTTCATATATGTAATTTTAATTTATGTAATATATATATATATATATATATATATATATATAATTTATATAATATATATAATTTACTTAACATTAAAAATAGTTATATTTTTATTAATTTTATAATTATAAATTTTTTAAGATTATAATTTTAAATATAATTTTTTTAACTTTATATTTATAATTTATATAATATATATAATTTATAAAAAATTATTTTTTTAATTTTAATTTGATATATGTTTTTATTTATAATTATTTAATATATATTTTAAAAACTAATTTATATTTAAAAATTAATCAATTATTTAAAAAAATAACCGGTTCTCATCAAGAAAAACTAATCAATTAATTTTTAAAATAATCGATTAGTTTTTCAAATAGTAAAACAATATATATATAATATATATATATAATATTATAATGTTTTATTTAAAATTTATAGTTTTAAAAAAGATTTATATATTTATTAGATTAATAATATATTAGATTAATTTTTTTAATTCTTTGATTTATTTGATATTAAAATATTTTTTTTACAAATTAATAATAAATTAGGAGGATAATAAAAATCTTACAAATTATATGTATATAAGATGAAATAATATTTTAATGTAAAATTATATTTTTGAAATATATTTTTTTTTTTTTGTGTTTTGTAATATTTTGGAAGATATATATATTATATTTTAGAAATGAAATTAAGTTATATTTTGGAAGATATATATTATAATTCTAAATATAATTTTTTTTAAGTTGATAATTTTTATTTTAATTTATGAAAAAAAAAAATATATATATATATATATAATTAATTTAAAGTTCATATGTAATTTTAATTTATGTAATATATATATATATATATAATTATAATTTATATAATATATATAATTTATTTAATATTAAAAATAGTTATATTTTTATTAATTTTATAATTATAATTTATTTTAAGGTTATAATTCTAAATATAATTTTTTAACTTTATAATTATAATATATATAATTTTTAAATATTTATTTTATTTAATTTTGATTTGATATATATTTTTATTTTTAATTATTTTATGTATATTTGAAAATTTATTCAATTATAATGAATTATAATCTATTATTTGAAAAAGTAATTGATTGTTTGAAAAATTATTCGATTATAATCCAATTGAAAAATTAATTGATTAATTTTTGAAATAATCGATTAATTTTTTAAATATACATTAAGTAAAACAATATATATATATATAATATTATATTATTTTATTTAAAATTTATAGGTTTAAAAAGATTTATATATTTATTAGATTAATAATATATTTAGATTTATTGTTGAAAACTAGTAAAATAATATTTTTAAAATATATTATTGAATATTATATTTATATTCTATTTGTATGATTATTTTTTTTAATTCTTTGAGTTATTTGATATTGTAATATTTTTTTATAAATTAATAATTAATTAGGAGGATAATAAAAATCTTAAAAATTATGTTTGTGTATTGTAACATTTTCGGAAATAAAGTTGTGTTACTCGTTAAAATTTTCATAATTTGTTAAATTCATATTAATGTCTTAAAAAATTCAGTCCATTGTCTTTATTGCTTGGAATATTACAAGAAAACATGATTATTTCATTTTTATCACACTCACAACCCCACTCATAAGTTCCAAAAAGTCACACTCCTATTATAGATTTCAGACTTTCTTAAGTTACTATTATATGATTAAAGAATAATTTATAATAAAAATATGTTTAGACTAAATGAAATATATAATTAAAATGTAAAAGGAAAAAAATTAAGATGTAAGTGAATAGAACTTTTATTGAATGGATGAAAAAAGTTTAATACAATTAATGATGGGATATGAATCATCTAATGTCAGGATTGTGAGAACAATGATTTCTTGTGTATCCTAGTGTTTTACGGTATGAGTAGGGATGACAATTAAACCCGTACCCGTGGGAACCGACCCATCCTTGCCCCGAGTTTGATAGGGAAAACCCAAGTTGATCGAGGGCGGGGTAAGGGCGGGGCGGGTTCGGGTTTTCTCGCTTTAAAAAGTCGGGCGGGGCGGGGATGAGTAATGCAATCCCCACCCCCACCCCGTCCCCGCTCGCCTCGACTTTATATTTAAATTTAAAATTTAAAATATTAATACTTTAAATATATTTTCTTTTCTTTTTCTATTACATATAAGGTTATTTTTTTAATATTTCACCAATTTTTATTTTTTATCTACCCACTTTTAATTTTTTTGTCTTTTTTAATCTTTTATATCAATTAATTTATTATATTATTCTCTCTTACCTTTATGTTTTTTACATTTCCTTAATTTCTTTCATCAATTTATTTATTTTTTTAATCTTTTCAATCAATTTGATGAACACAAAGTAATTTTTTTTATATTTTTTTAAATATTTTACATAAATCCTAGTAATAACTAATATTATTTTATTTATAATTTATATTTATTAGGTTTTATTATGTCATATTTTTTTATCTTATTATTCTTATTTATCATATATCAAATTTTATCTTAATAAAATAATTGTATTTTAAAGGATTAAAAGAAATTGATAATTTAAACTTTTATTACTTCAAACTAATTAAATAAGAATTAACTTATTAAATATTTTCTTATAAACTATATATTTCATATTTTTAAATGACAATTTAAAAATGAATTAACTTATATATATATATATAATTAAATGTTTGAATACAGTATTATAATAATAATATTATAAATATTTAAATATTTGAATAATAATAATAATAATGTTATAAATATTCTCTTTATATATATATAAATAAAAAATAATTAAATATTTTTTTACATACATATTTTAATATAAATATAATAAATTAAGATATATATTTAATTAATAATAATTATAAATTATAAAATTATCAATATTTATTTATATATAAAAAATACATAATAAAATTAATTTATTATAAATTTAATTATCTTTTTAAAAATAATATAGATCGGGGACGAGGCGGGAACCCGAAACCTAGCGGGGACGGGGATGGGGACTTAATTTTTAACTCCGGCGGGGATGGGGAGACAAAACTCGCCCCTGCCCCGCCCCGTTGTCATGCCTAAGTATGAGCACTTTCGTGGGTGTCCTCCTTCCCTGATGTCCATCTCAATTATGATTCTAGTTTATTTGAGCCGACCTTTTGAATTCCTTCTCGTGGTTGGATTTGGTAAAACTTGTGGACCTTCATATGGTGGCCAATATTGTTCATGCCTTAGCTCCCGAAACATATGGTCATACACTTTCATGATGACATACAACCTATAGTGCAGTGGCAGATCTTCTTGGGAGTTGAGGGGGCCCCGACCCCCCCCCCCCAAAGTTTTGTAACTCCCATGTAATTTACGCTTTTGGCCCCCCCAAACTTAATGAAAATTTAATATATTTACTTGTATATTTACAATTTTATCCTCTCAGCCCCTCCTCAGTTTTGTAATTCTCATATAATTTATGATTTTGTCCCCCTCAAACTTAATGATTATTTAATATATTTAAGTATATATCTACAATTTTATCCTTTCACCCTTTCGTCTTCTTTATTCCTTTTATATTTATTTATTATTTATTAATAATATACTATTTGACCCCCCCCAAAATCAATGGTCAAGATCCACCACTACTATAGTGGGGACTGATGTACATGTTGAAGTCATGATGGGCATGTTTGCAAGCTGCTAACACATGAGAACACGATATATGAATTTTTTGAAACTTCCCACAATCACACCATGGTTCATCCAACCTAACAACAAATGTACCTGGAGGACGTATTTCTCTTGGGTTGACCATTTCCTCCACCCTGAATCTTGTCGTATTTCTATCAAATTCAACCACCCTGTGGGTATTTGATTTTGAATCACCATCTTGTAGGACCGTGGTGGCATTTTCAGAATAGACATGACCAACACTTATCATTGCAGTTATGTGCTTTCCTCCTTTTGTGAAGAAGGTGTTGCATCTGGTATATGTGGTCAATAATATGGAGGAGATTGGTAGATTTCTTGTTTTCTTCAATACTGAGTTGATAGTTTCGACCAAATTAGTTGTGAGGTGACCCCATCTTCTGCATTCATCATATGCAAGTGCCCATTGATGTCTTGGAATTTGGTCAATCCATGTTACTCTACTTCCGGGTTCTCTTCCCTTATGATATTGTAGTAATAGTTACATCTTGGCTCAGTCATTACGTATGCTGCAAATATAATTATAAAGTAATACTCATTAAATATAATGAAGAATGATGAAATATCACACATAATTGAATAAAATTTTAGAATTTTAAGTACTTACCCATGTTTACAAGGTACTTCTTAAGAGCTGTATTTTTTAATCTTCGAGTGAAATTTTGTGCAGTGTGTCGAATGCAAAACACATGCACACAATTTCCTTGAGTCCATCCACTTCCCGGTCTATTGAATGATGCATTGATGGAGTTATGACGATCCGAAATTAAGCACAGGTTTTGTTGAGGTGTAACGTGCCTCCTAAGGTTTTTAAGGAAAAAAAATCAAACTTCTGTCGTTTCACCTTCAACAATAGCAAAACCAATAGGGAGTATGTTGTTCCTCCCATCTTGTGCTACAACCACTAGAAGAGTACCCCTATATCTCCTGTAAAGAAATGTTCTGTCCACTTGCACTAACGGTTTGCAATAGGGAAATCCAGCAACATATGGTTTGAAGGTCCAAAATACTCTTTTGAAATATTTTTCGTTTTGCAGGACCTCCTCGCCATCAGTTATCACCTGAGTTTTGAGTTGGTATACGAAACTAGGAAGAAATGTTTGCATTGCTTGTAGTACCCATGACAATTTGTTGAATGATTCTTCCCAATTTCCATACATATGTTCAATTGCTTGCTGCTTGGCCAACCAAGCCTTTCTATACGTTGTTGTGTAACCCATTGAGGTCTTGATGGAAGCAATGATTGTTGCACCTTGCTTTCAACAATAAATTTAAATATATTATTAATTTAAAAAATATATAAATTTTTTAAAATTATAATTTAAAGCTATAAACTTTAAATAAAACATTATAATATTATATATATATATATATATATATATACTTAATATATATTTAAAAAACTAATCGATTATTTCAAAAACTAATCAATTAGTTTTTGAGTTACTCCATTACATTCAGTTTTTACCGATTACATTTTTAAATAATTGATTATGATCGATTAACTTTTCAAATAATCGATTATAATCGATTAATTTTTCAAATATACATTAAATAATTACAAATAAAATATATATCAAATTAAAATTAAAAAAATAATTATTTATAAATTATATATATTATATAAATTATAATTATAAATTTAAAAAATTATATTTAAAATTATAACCTTAAAAATTTATAATTATAAAATTAATAAAAATATAACTATTTTTAATTTTAAATCAATTATATATTATATAAATTATAATTATATACATATATATTACATAAATTAAAATTACATATATGAACTTCAAATTATATATATATATATATATATATATATATATATATATATATATATATACTATCTCATAAATTAAAATAATAATTATCAACTTAAAAATAAATTATATTTACAATTATAATATATATATATATATATATATATATATTCTAAAATATTACAAAACATAAAAAAAATGCATTTCAAAAATATAATTTTATATCAAAATACTATTTCATCCTATATACATATAATTTTTAAGATTTTTATTATCCTCCTAATTTATTATTAATTTCTAAAAAAATATTACAATATCAAGTAAATCAAAATTAAAAAAAAATCATACAAATAAAATATAAATATAATATTTAATAATATATTTTAAAATATTATTTTACTATTTTCAACAATAAATCTAAATATATTATTAATCTAATAAATAAATAAATCCTTTTAAAATTATAAATTTAAATTTTAAATAAAATAGTTGAAAGCAATGAGGGGGAGATCAATGGAAATGTCCCTACATTCCCAAGAGATGATTTTGATAATGATTCAAGTCAAGTCAACACCAATCAAGATGAATTAAGGACAAGCTGAATTTATGACGTTTGTGACAATGTGAAACATTTTCGTACATGCCCAAGATATATTTTTGATAAAGATGATGATTCAAGCAAGCCCAAGATGATTCCTGAAGACTAGATAGAGTCTTAGAATACTGGATATGGAGGTACAAGTTGATGAAGTAATATTATGAATAAGCGTCCAAAGTACAAGTGTGATAAAATTCATAACGTGATATTTTTCACTGTCTTAATCAATTATGATGCATCGAAATGGAAAAATTATTTTCTCTGTCATAATTGATTATGTATGGCAATTCAATTTTGAAAAATATATCTATTTTGAAGAATAAATATTTTTGAATATATCTTGGTTTTTATTCACAAAAATATTAATGTCCAACTGCCATTTTCTCGATGTTATTTTTCTATTTAATTAAGTTTTGATGAAAAATAAAAAACACACAATTACAGAATTCAAAAATATAATTTACATTCAATCAGTTCTGAGAAAAGAATTCTGAGCAAGACAACAAAGATATTTTACACCTTCTGAGAAAACCCTCTTCTCTACTGCCTTCTGTGCTTTCATTGTTAATCACACTTGTTCTTGGAGATTGACATTCTACAGGCATCTACAATTTGTTGTCTCCATTACCCAAGTGTGACTGTTCTTATTTTTATTACCTTCATCCTTTTTGTATTGGTGGAAAAGGAGGTTCTTTTCATCCCTAGTGTGATTCTAGGGAGGTGTTCATCCTTAGTGAGATTCTAAGGAGGTATTTTCATCCTTTGATTTGTTCAAAGGAGGTTTTCATCCCTAGTGTGATTCTAGGGAGGTGTTCATCCTTAGTGGGATTCTAAGGAGGTGTTTTTTTCATCCTTTGATTTGTTCAGAGGAGGTTTCATCCTTAGTGTGATTCTAGGGAGGTGTTCATCCTTAGTGGGATTATAAGATATTTATAAATGATCTGTCAAGATGTCTATGCAGAATCAGGTTTACAAGGAAGGAACCTCAATAAATAGAACACCATTATTTGAAGGAGAAGACTATCAGTTTTGGAAGGCGAGAATGAAAATATTTTTACAAACACTAGATTACGGTGTTTGGGATGATGTACTCAACGGTCCCTACATTCCGATGAGAACAACGGAGTCTAGAGCTATTCCAAAGACTTTTGATCAATGGACGCCGGATGAAAATAAGCGTGCGTATTGTGATGTAAGAGCCCGAAGTGCTATTGTTTCTACCTTAACTCGTGATAAATTTTTTAGGGTCTCACAATACAAGACGGAAAAAGAAATATGGGACACTCTTGAAGTAACACATGAAGGAACAAATGAAGTAAAGCGAGCACGTAAGAACACACTCATCCAGGAGTATGAATTATTTCAAATGCAACAAAATGAAAGCATCACGGATTTCCAGACACGCTTCAAACATATAATAAATCACTTGAAAGCATTAGGAAAAAGTTTTGACAATGAGGAGTTGAGCACAAAGATCTTAAAATCCTTAGACAAGAATTGGCAACCAAAAGTCACTACTATTACAGAATCAAAGGATCTCACAAAAATGAATATTGCTACTCTATTTGGAAAGCTGCGAGAACATGAGATGGAGCTACAAAGGTTAAAGAACGGTGAACAAAATCAAACCAAGACGATAGCTCTAAAAGCAGAAAAATCTTCACAAGACGAAAACGAAAATGAAGGTAAGTTTTCGGACTTCGATATGTCTATTTTTGTTAAACAATTTTCTCGCTTTATGAAGAACAGGAAAAAGAGACAGCAAAGAAAGGAGAAAACAAATAAATTCCATTGCTATGAATGTGGAAAACCTAGTCATATCAAACCAGACTGTCCGGAACTTAAGAAAGAGAAGAAAGATGTGAAAGAGAAGAAGAAAGAGAAGAACGATACCTATAAGAGCAAACACAAAGCTTATATTGCTTGGGAGGATAATGATTCTTCCACAACACAAGAGAGTTCTTCTGAAAGTAGTGATGGAGAAGAAGAAACAAATCTTTGCTTGATGACAAAAAGTGATGATGAAACCTCATCACAGTTAAGTAGTACAAAATCCTTAAATGAATATGATGAATTGTTTAAAGAATATTAAGATATGTATGAAGGTTTTACCAAGTTATCTAAGAAATACAATGCACTTAGGAAAAAATTTAATGCATTAGAAAATACTATTGGTATTCTTGAAAAAGAAAATGAGCACTTAAAGAAAGATGTTGAGAAATTTAAAACTTTGTCTAAAAGTAAAGAAGTTGCTAAACCTTGTGAAAATTGTAATCTTTTGAAAAATGAGATTTTCAAATTAGAGAAAATAATAAGCAAGTTTTCAAAATCTTCTGAAAATCTTGATGCTATATTAGGTTATCAAAGAGGGAATTCTAGCATAACTGGACTTGGTTACAAACTCAAAGAAAGTCTATAACCTCATAAAACTATTTTTGTGAAAGAGTCAAGGAAAGCAGATGTGAAACTAGTTTAAAAAACTTTAAGAAACTCATTTAGACCTTTTCAAAGAAAACCAACATGTTTTTATTGCATGAAATTAGGTCATACATCAAATAGATGTTACATAAAATATTTTGGCATATCTAATGACAAATATGAATGGGTGCCTAAAGGAACAAAACATTTATACATGTCTATATGATAGTTTGAGCATCTAATTGATTATCAGAATCGAAATTTTTTTTCTTTTTGTCATAATCAATTATGTTGAAAGTTTGAATTTTGAAAGTTTGAATTTATGAAAATTTGAAATTATTAAAGTTTGAAATTTTGCAGTTTGAGATTCTTGAAATTTGAAATTTTCCAATTTGAGATTTTTGAAATTTGAAATTTTGCAGTTTGAGATTTTTTTAAAAATATACAGTATG
This sequence comes from Sphenostylis stenocarpa, assembly GCA_963425845.1. Taxonomy (NCBI): domain Eukaryota; kingdom Viridiplantae; phylum Streptophyta; class Magnoliopsida; order Fabales; family Fabaceae; genus Sphenostylis; species Sphenostylis stenocarpa. The sequence continues at coordinate 30,533,104 of OY731403.1, forward strand.
AGATTTTTGAAATTTGAAATTTTGCAATTTGAGATTTTTAAAATTTGAAATTTTGTAGTTTAAGATTTTGAAATTTGAAATTTTTGCAGTTTGAGATTTTTGAAATTGAATTTGAATTGGAATTTGAAATTTGGGATTAGAAATTTGAATTTGAAATTTGGAATTTGTTAGAATTTGAATTTGAGATTTGTTGCAATTTGAATTTGAAATTTGAAATCTGGAATATGAGTGCATTTGAATTTGAAAGCTGCCTAAATAAGAAGACTGCAATTGGGGGAAACTACAGCATTTCATTCTATTATCTCTATAATCATTCTATTCCTCTATCTTTCTCTCTCTTCATTTGTCTTGGGTATCCTAGATATTCACTACAAGAAAATCGCTAGATATCGACGGATATTTACCGACGAAATTGTAGCCGTCTGAAAATAATCATTACTGACGTGAAATTACCGACGGATATAAAATATTTGTGAAATTTGATGTTACCGACGGATATATCCGTCGGTAAAATAATAATTAGTTACCGACGGATATATCCGTCGATAAATCCGTCTGTAATTTATAGATGAATTTACCGACGGATATATCCGTCTGTAGAATCCGTCGATAAATTAACAAGTAATTATCGACGGATATATCCGTCGGTAAATTCATATGTAAATTAAAAATTATTTATCGACGGATAAATCAGTCGTAAAATTATATAATATAATTTAATTATTCACTAATTAAAAAATAAAATATTTTTTATTTAATAATTTAATTTAATCATAATTAGATTAATTTATAATAATTTATTAAATTAAGTAATTTTAAAAATAAATATTTAATTATATATAAATATATATATATATATATATATATATATATATAAATATAAAAATATAAAAATATATAAATATATAAATATAAATAAATATATATAAATATATATAAATATATATAAATATATATATATAAATATATATAAATATATATATAAATGTATATAAATGTATATAAATATATATAAATATATATAAATATATATAAATATATAAAAAATATATATATAAATATATATATAAATGTATATAAATATATATAAATATATATATAAATGTATATAAATATATATAAATATATATAAATATATATAAATGTATTTGTATATTTGTATATAAATATAATTTATTTGTAAATTGTTATCAAGAAATTCTAGTAGCTTAGTGGTTGGAGTATCAGCCTCGACTCTAAGGTACTGGGTTCAATCCTGCCAATGACATTTCTCTTAATCTGACAATAATTCAAAGTTATAAAAATATAATATGGAGATAAATAAATAATAAGAATATAAGGGGGAGGGGTTCTATAAAAAAAATAATGTTATAAATAAGTAAAATATTTAATAATTAATAAAATTATTACCGACGGATTTTGACCGTCTGTAATTTTAATATTTCTTGTAGTGATTGCCTCCTTAATATGATGTTCTTCTCTATGACACTTTGTAATGCATTATCTTCTCTACCTTGATTTATGTACTAATATGTGCAAATTTGTTCTCAGTTTCTATTGCAATATTTTTCATAATTATCAATGAAACAGGAAGATATTTTGATGATATTAATCTGTGTGAAACAGGGAGAGATTTTTTTTCTCTTATAATATTTTTTATGATTATCAATGACACAGGGGGAGATTTTTTGATGAATTAAAATCTGTGTGAAATTATTTCCTATCTCTAAATTAAACTAGGGGAGTTAAGAGAAGTCTTTGCTCATATGAGTTAGGGGGAGTCTTGTTATTAATATATTCAGGGGGAGATTAAGAGACTCTGACACTTGATATTATACTGTGCTAATCTTGAGCTGACTATATAGATTCAAACATTTTAATTCATTTCAGGTATTTCCTTGATCATCATCAAAAAGGGGGAGATTGAAAGCAATGAGGGGGAGATTGATGAAAATGTCCCTACATTCCCAAGAGATGATTTTGATGATGATTCAAGTCAACTACATTCAAGTCAACACCATTCAAGATGAATTAAGGACAAGTTGAATTTATGACGTTGGTGACAATGTGAAACATTTTCCTACATGCCCAAGATATGTTTTTGATAAAGATCATGATTCAAGGAAGCCCAAGATGATTCGTGAAGACTAGATAGAGTCTTAGAATACTGGATATGGAGGTACAAGTTGATGAAGTAATATTATGCATAAGCCTCCAAAGCACAAGTGTGATAAAATTCATAACGTGATATTTTTCACTGTCATAATCAATTATGATGCATCAGAAATGGAAAAATGATATTCTCTGTCATAGTTGATTATACTGGTAAAATAATCAATTATGGCAATTCAAATTTGAAAAATATATCTGTTTTGAAGAATAAATATTTTTTAATATATCCTTATTTTTATCCACAAAAATATTAATGTCCAACGACCATTTTTTGATGCTATTTTTCTATTTAATTAAGTTTTGATGAAAAATTAAAAACACACAATTACAGAATTCGAAAATACAATTTACATTCAATCAGTTTTGATAAAAGAATTCTGAGCAAGGCAACAGAGATACACCTTCTGAGAAAACCCTCTTCTCTACTGCCTTCTATGCTTTCATTGTTAATCATACTTGTCCTTGGAGATTGACAATCTACAGACTTGTACAATTTGTTATCTCCATTACCCAGGTGTGACTGTTCTTATTTTTATTACCTTCATCCTTTTTGTATTGGTAGAAAAGGAGGTGCTTTTCATCCCTAGTGTAATTCTAGGGAGGTGTTCATCCTTAGTGAGATTCTAAGGAGGTGTTTTCATCAATTGATTTGTTCAAAGGAGGTTTTCATCCCTAGTGTGATTCTAGGGAGGTGTTCATCCTTAGTGGGATTCTAAGGAGGTGTTTTTTTCATCCTTTAATTTGTTCAGAGGAGGTGTTCATCCCTAGTGAGATTCTAGGGAGGTGTTCATCCTTAATGAGTTTCTAAGGAGGTGATTGTCTTTTTAATTAGTTTACTTTTTACTGGTTCTTCTGCTGAGTTGATTGTAATTTGTTAACTGAATTTGAAAGATAGTGAATTGGGAGTCACTCTTGTGTTAAAAGTTGACTGAGAATTGGATGTAGGGTTAACTATACCCGAACCAGTATAAATCTCTGTGTGCTCTCCTCTTTCCCTTATCTCTTTCTCTTTTCCTGACTATATTATCGCTTCCGTCTTATCTGTGTTCAAACAAATTATTGACTCACAAATAAATTTTTAATTTGACATCTATTTTAATTTGTGCATCTATTCACCCTCCCCTCTAGATGTCATTTGTTTAATAACTAGGTGTGTGTGTGTGTGTGTATATATATATATATATATATATATATATATATATATATGTATATAGTTAGTCAACTCGAATCACATGAGTTGACTCATTACAGGTTGAACTTACTTATTTTATGACGAACTAGAAATTATAACTCATCTCAATCCACCACGGGTTGATTGGTTGACTCATTAATGCATATTTTTTTTTATAATAAGCATGTGATACTATAATGCAATAGCGTGGTGACATGACAAACGCTCTGGTGCAACTAAAATACAGTAATGTGGTGGTGCGACGAATGTAGTGATGTAGCAAACTCTATGGTGCGACTGAAATGTTATGGCATGGTGGCACATCAAACGCTATGACATGATTCAAATGCGACAAAGGTTGTGACGTGATTAAAATGCGGTGGCATGACAAATACAACGAATATGGTGATACAGTGGTGCGGTGAACGGATAACAAGTGGCCCAGATGTGACAATGAACACAATTGATAATAAGTTTGAGTGAGAGTTTAACTTATAAGTGTGACGTGGAGTAAAGGTAGAGAGATAAGATAATATCAATTAAGATTACTAATTTATTAATTATTTTTTAAAATTTAAAATAAATGGTGAGTTACCATGATCCGACTCGAACCAACTTAAACTATAGGTTAAATGGCCGATTTCGTTTTTAACTTAGTATCGATAAAAAGGAAAAAAATGGCCGGATCAAACTTGTAATGAACCGAATTGGCTCGAGTTACAAGCAAGATATCTCTATATATATAACTTTTAAATGTTTAGTCAACTTCCGTGTTATCTTTTCTTATTATATTATAAAATTATATTTTTTTAAGTGTCACCTAATATTATAGATGACAATGCATTAATTTTAAAATTTATGTCTGCAATTACATTTGAACTATCCTGCTTGATTTGGTTTCATTCTAATAATGTGAAGTGTATATTTTATGTCATGCAATTAAGCGATTTTGATAATTTTATTATTTAATAATTAGTTGATTTTATAAATTTAAAAAGGATCTTTTTAAAAATTTAATAAGTCTAGGTGACATCCGAAAAAAAAAAAAGAAAGAAAAAGTTGAGTAGCTATTGCTATATTAGTAACATCCAACTAATTATGGTTAATGCATCGTACACCATCTAACTTTAATAAATAATAGGAGCAAGGTTATTAATGTCTCACCAAACTATAATAAATATACCTACAGTATTAACACAGTTATATTAATTTTGAAATAAAAAAATCTAAATTTTTCCACGAGTGTAATATTTTAAAAATTAAGTGATTAATATATTAAAAGATTAAAATAAGAACAAATAACTAAATTTAAAAATGTAAATATATTTAAATTGAAACTTCTTAAAAAATACTTGTATTGATAAACAAAAATTATAATTTTATGTCATTTTATACTGGTTAATCATTTTAATAATTTATTAATTAGAGATGAAAATGAGATATGATAATATTATAATATATAAATGAATATAATTTTTATTTTTTAAAATTGATTTATAAGAATAAGTTAGGTATTTCATCATTTTTAATATGTTATCGAGTTAATTATAATGATTAAGATTAGTGACTGATCTTGATTATTAATATTAAGAGAGCCAAATAATATATTATCAATAAATAAATATAAAAAAAAGATTATGAAAGGGTGAGAGGTTAAATTTATAAATAAATAATTAAGTATATTTAATAATCATTAAATTTGAGGTCAAAATCATAAATATTAATAAAAGTTACAAAATTTAAAAAATAATGAAGGACAAAAAAATCATAAATATTATTGTAAGTTACAAAATTTACAGATGATTAGGATATTATCTTTTAATGATTGTGGACTAAATTACTCATTGTGGAACTAATACTGCACTACTTGCACTTGTTTTTGATATAAGGAACTTTGATGAAAAACTCTTTCTCAACCTAAGGAGTAAGTTAGAAAATGTTGCATCAATGAATATAATAATATTATAATATATAAATAAGAAAAAACTTATTTTAAAACGATTTCATATATAAAATTGAATTCATCATTTAAACATCTCTAAGAACCCCTTCTAATTTTATTAAGAAATTAAATGAAAATTTCAAATACATTTTATAATATCTACTCCATAAGGTAAATTAAACTAAAGTATTAATGTTTCCAAATGATTAGTGGATGGATCAGGAAATGTTACCAAAAATTCATTTCAGGATCATACATGAAATAAGAAACCAGTAGGTGGTCCTTTTCTCACCTTTATTTTCTTTCAGCTCTAAAATTTTGTATTGAAGAGACTTCAATCGTGTGGTAACGTGAGTCATTCAATGATTCAGTGGCAAATGCTAACACACGTGTCACATAAAATTCCGTCAGGATGTAACCCAAATATAAGCAGGTATATCCAACCTCGGTTTGCTTCTCGTAGTGTCCTTCCAAATCAAGAAACTCCCAAGGGTCGTTTATGGTTATCAGATAGTGACCAAGTCGGGCGTTCAGGTCACACACCCACTATTTTTGTTTACGAAGCAAAATACAACTGACACCGTTGAGAGATTGAGGAACTCACTTGGTGAGATTTTAGTGCACTACTATCTAGTAGCTGGCAGATTGAGCTTAGCGGAAAGTGGTCGAATTGAAGTAGATTGCAATGCAAAGGGAGTGAGATTGTTTGAAGCTCAAACCACAACATCATTTGCTAATTATGACTTTTCACCTTCTGAGTCTGTCAAGGAACTTGTTCCAAAAATTGATTACACTCAATCCATAGAAGAAATTCCTTTGTTGTTTGTGAAATTGACAAGATTCCATGGTGGTCAAGGATTTTTTTATTGGCGTGGCTTTCAGTCACCCTTTGTCTTATGCGCTTGGTTACTTTCAATTCATGAATTCATGGGCAAAGCTGGGTCGAGGAGAGACACTAGAGCCACATGAATTGTGCCATATATGGAAATGTGCATCTAAGGCTCGTGAACTTGAAGAGACAGCCAACCCTAGTTCGTTTCAACGCTAGTATCCGCAGCAGAATAATTCTCCTCTGCCTAGGAATTACTTTGGGAATGCTTCAGCAGCAATTGTTAGGTAAATATTAAATGCATGGATTTGAGAGGTCATATCCAAATCCTTATAAATTGACCATGTATCACTCATTGCAAACACATCAAGTGATAATATATAGAGTGCTTTATTTAGATACTTATTTGTCAACAAATTGGCATCAGAGCTTGAGAGTCTGAGTGTCTGAGTGCGTTAGAGAGAGTGTTTGAGAGTTAGAGAGTTTGTTCGAGATGACCAACTTAGCTAACAGCATGCCCCTGCCAAAGTTATCAAAAGGTGTAAGCTATGATAACTGGAGTCTGCAAATGAAGGCTCTCCTTGATTCCCAAGAAGTATGGGATGTGGTCAAAAATGGGCACCAAGAACCAGAGAATATTGAAGAGCAGACGATTGTCCAGCTTGCTGCATTGAGAGCAACAAGAGTAAAGGACAAAACGACTTTGTACGTGCTGTACCGAGTTGTTGATGAGTCTGGCTTTGAGAAGATAGCAAATGCTAAATCTTCAAAAGAAGTGTGGGATATTCTGGAGAAGGCATATAAAGGGGATAATCGCGTGAAACAAGTCAGACTTCAAACTCTTAGAGGCGAGCTTGAAAGCATGAGGATGAAAGAGGTCGAAGGGGTTGCCGAGTACATCTCCCGTGTTGAGACCGTAGTGAATCAACTCGGAAGAAATGGAGAGACACTGTCCACTTGCTGAGTGGTGGAGAAAATCTTAAGGTCCTTGACTGACGACTTTGAGAATATCGTTTGTGCAATAGAAGAATCCAAGGACTTGTCGGTGCTCTCGGTGGAAGAGCTTTTCGGGTCGCTTGAAGCGCATGAGCAGCGGAGAAGGAAGAAGATTCCCTTGATCAAGCACTCCAAGCAAAGGCAACCTTAAAGGAGAAGAAGGTTCCTTATGCTCAGAACACTCGAGGCCTTGGTGGCAGAGGCAGAGGAGGATATGAAAGAGGTAAGGAGCAAGTCAGTCAACAAAATTGGCGTGGCCAAGGACAAGGTAGAGGTCGTGGCAGTAGAGGTCGAGATGGTCAGTCAAGCAATTTCGGAGTTAAGTGTTTCAAATGTGGGAAGTACGGTCATTTTACTAGGACTGTTATTCAAGTATCAAAAGTTATAATTGTGGGAAGGTTGGACATTTCGCGAAGGACTGCCAATCTGAGAGGAAGAAGGAAACAAACCTCTTCTATGAGGATGCTGAGGAAGAAGGAGTATTGATGATATCGAGAAGTTCGGATGTCGAGCTAAGTTCAAACTGTTCTGACAACTCGATTTGGTATCTTGATACAGGAGCAAGTAACCACATGTGCGGGGACGAGAACCATTTTAAGGAGCTTACTAAAGTTGAGGTCGGACACGTGTCGTTTGGAGATGCATCAAAGGTGGCAGTAAAAGGCCGAGGTACAATCTGGTACCTGCAGAAGAATAGTCGAGTTGGAGAAATCAGAGACGTGTACTATGTACCCGATCTCAAAAGCAACATATTGAGCATAGGCCAGCTGATGGAGAAAGGCTACTCGGTTCTGATGAAAGACCGAGTACTATACTTGAAGGACAAGTCAAATTGTTTGATTGCCCGGGTAGAAATGAAGAAGAACATAATGTACAAGCTGGACTTGAAGATAGTCCAAGAGAGGTTCTTGAAACTTGACGTGAAGGATGAAGCAATGATGTGACACTTTCGATTTGACCACTTGCATTTTGGCGGGCTGACCAAGTTGGTAAAGAAAGAGATGGTGCGAAGACTCCTGTCTATGGAATTTGAAAAGAAATTCTGTGAAGAGTGTGTGCTCGGAAAGCATCTGAGGACCTCATTTCCGAGGACGGTCGAGTACCGTGCAAAGGAACAACTCGGATTGATTCACACAGATCTTTGTGGACCGGTTACCCATGAGTCCTTCAGTGGGAAAAGGTATTTCATTTCTTTTATAGATGATTTTTCAAGAAAAACTTGGGTATATTTCTTTTAGGACAGTTTAAACTGAAGAAAGGAAGTCCCTTTGTCTCTTAAATACAAATGGAAGTCCTACCAACTATATGGAAAGCTGTTCAAAGATGATGCAAATTATAAAAAGATTTAGAAAATAAAATCTTAGATACTACTAAAATTAGGAACTTTATATAATTAATATCTAGAATCCATAGAAAATTCTAGACATGTATGAAAGTAGAAGATAAATAATTCTAGAGTTAAGAGAATATTAAACAGATTGAATTTTGCAAATAAGAGTTGAGTTGAATTCAAATGACAAAGAACTGTAAATTGTTGAGAAAATATCAATTAAAGGTATTTAGGATTGACTTCCTTCCTTATCCCTCTTTTGTAATGACTTATGTCAATTAAGAGCGTCAATTAACCTAACAATGTTGATGCCACCTACTCAAATCATCCATGTTGATTCCTCACACATGAAATTCATAAGAAAACCTAATAAATGTTGATTCCTCACACAATTAACAGATTTTTCAGCATTAGGGTTAGGGTGTTTAAGCAATTGATACATTCATTCCATTCCTGGCAATTAACGTAACAAATATTCTTACCTTGATCTAGGGTTCAAGATATATTTTCCAATCATACCTAAAACAATCAAGAATAAATCATTCCAAAGCATAAAGGATAAGAATAACAACATCAAAGCATAGATTAATATCTCAAAATATCACCATGATACAAAAGAGTTCAAAGGAAGTGCACCGAATCCTAAGAGAATGAAGTTAGCCACTCATGTTGGCCATTACAATGCTCCAATTGATGAAGAAGTGAAGAGTTGATGATGATTAGACAAAACCCTAACAGTAGTCGTGCCTCCTCTCCTCCAAGACTGCTTCTTTTCTTAAAACACATCTTATCTTTTTATAAGAGAATTTGGGTCGGGCCTCGCATCATTCATTCGCTTAAGCGTTCTTCTTTCTTTCAATTTTACTCCAATTATGCTGACAATTATGCTCCTTACTCTTGTATCAAAGTATTCTCAAATTTATCCTATATTGGGAGAAAAATATATTAGAATTAACATAAGTTAAGTGGTTTCATAACAATTCAAGGCATAATTATATCAACTTTTACCACTTAACAACTCCCCCCAACCTAGAATCTTGTTTGTCCCAAGCAAAGTAATTTTTTTCAAAACAAAACCATCGCCTATTATCCCATTATCTTCCAGAACCATAACCTAAAAATTTTCAGAAATACTCTCAACTTCAAATGAAAATAGAACACATAAGCATTTAAGTTATAGAAATCAACAAAGAATAATTAGTCATCAACTATCCTCAAAGAAGCATGATATCTCAAATAGAGTTATATATACTCATCTCTAATTCTCACAGGTAAGTGTTTATCTCATTCAATCACTTCATTTAGACAATCCAATATTGATAATCATCTTCAAGCAATCAACAATTGTTAAACAAGACTTAAATCAAAAGGTCTTTTGAGGCTTGTTATGGGGCTGAGCTAAGAAAGAATTATTGGTTTTTCTGGGATATACAAAAATATTTGAGAAATTTAACTCATATGAATGATTCTTAATTAACAATTCCTAAATTCAGGTGTCAAACTTCATGCTTTTGTCCCTAACACAATGACAGTGAGTTAATGATCTCACAAGTTATTATTCCCCCCTTGAACTACTTTTCTATTTTTTTTTCTCTTGCTTTTGCATGTATTCTTTTTGGCTTTGCCAATTTTTTTAAGCTTTGCTTTTCCTTTTTCTTTACACCTTTTTTTTTTTAGAATAACAATACACCCCAATAATACCCGTAGGACAACAATAGCAATACCCAATAATAAGAAAAATAGTGTCATTCATACTCATTTCCTTTCTCAAATATAGGAAGGTAGATAAATAATGTTTAGGCTTAAGGGTTCTGTTTAAGAAACAATATTATTTTTGGCTCAGAAGAGGTTCAAATGGATGTCCTATAATTAATGTAGGGTTGACTATTTGGCTCTGGGTTATATCTACTACAAAGAAAAAAATGCCTTTATCATTTTCAAGTCTTGCCAACATGTAATCACATCAAATAATCAACCAATATCAGTTATCATCACAAAGTGTTGACACTCAATTTATCTGTTTGTGGTACTCTGCTCACCTGGGTTTTGGCTAGCTTCTCCAATTCAGTTAATTCCTAATTTTCCTTATCAATTCCTTTTCACTATCATACTCATCATCCTAAAATCACTTGTTATTGGAAACAATCAAAATTATTTTTCACGTTATAGATTGAATTAAACAATAAGAAATAATCTCGTATATGACTCTAAAACAAATTATGGGACAGCAAGGGAATTCAAAATTTAGAATAAAGCAATTAAAAACATTAAATTAAAAACAAAAGAATTAAAACATTAAAAATAAAGTAAGTTTCCTCCCTTATTTTCTTCACTTGTCATCTACTCCTTATCTTGTGCCTCAGCCTCAGCTGCAGACTTTCTCACCCCCTCCGGAAAAGTTGGACTATCCCCAGGCCATTGAAGTAAGATTTCAAAGTCTTGAGGAGAAGTTCACTGTGTACCTGGAGTAATCTTGCAAGGAAAGAACCTAAGGAAGAAAAATGCACAAAAAACTTAAATTGCAAAAAGAAAAAAAAAATTCAAAACATTGGGTTGCCTCCCAGGAGGGCTTGTTTAACGTCTTCAGCTCGACGCCTTTTTGTTTTAAGGATCATCTAAGTAGATAATGGGATGAAGCTCCTTCACTGCATCCCCCAAATATACCTTAATTCTCTGCCCATTGACTGTCCACGTTCTTCCTGTTGCTGGATCCTCTAATTCTACAGCACCATAAGGCCTCACAGATCTTACTACAAATGGGCCTGACCATTTAGATTTCAGTTTCCCAGGAAAAATTCTTAGCCTTGAATTAAACAATAAAACTGATTGGCCTGGATGAAATTCTCTTTTCAGAATCTTCTTGTCATGATATGCCTTAACTTTCTCTTTTTATAACTTGGATGATTCATATGCATTAAGTCTCATTTCTTCTAATTCATGCATTTGAATTTTTCTTTGCTCTGCTGAAACTTTTGGGTCAAAATTTAAAAATTTTAAAGCCCAATATGCTTTATGCTCCATTTCCACTGGAAGATGACATGACTTACCATAGACAAGCTGATAAAGGGATAGCCCAGTAGGAACCTTATATGCAGTCCTATAAGCCCAAAGTGCATCATCTAACTTTATTGACCAATCTTTTCTTGAAGATGAAACAGTCTTTTCTAATATCCTTTTGATTTCTCTGTTTGAAACTTCTGCTTGGCCATTAGTTTGTGGATGATAAGGTGACGCAACTTTATGTCTGACCCCATGATGCTCTAAACATTTCTGAAGTTGAGTATTGCAAAAATGTGATCCTCCATCACTAATTAAAACTCTGGGAGTGTCAAATCTACAGAATATATTTTTCTTTTACAGTAGCTACTACTTCCTGTGACACCTTTAATACCAACATTCACTTTATTATGATTTATTAATTATTATTGGTTCCTCTTAGTATTTGATTACCAATACACTCTTGTAGAAGTAAGATACACAATAATTAGAACATACACTTAGTGATTAATATACATATCATTCATAAGTATCAAGTATAACTAGATAGTAAATATACACAAAGTCATCCCAAAATACACCTAACAAGGGTTCACAAGACCAGAGTAAACAAACTAACTAGACAAACTAACTATACAACCTAACTAAAGAGGAGATATATTTCATACGTCCACTAAAATGAAGTATCTCTTGTAGCACTGTAGTGGTGTCCGATCAAGTCCTCTACTTAGTACTTGCAGTGATCGTATTTAAACTTTACTTGGAGATGATACCGGGGATGAGTTGTGTTCAACGTCACCTATGCAAACATTTCATAATAACAATACATGCACAGAAAGGGTAAGACAACTTTATATTCACTTAGAGCATGCAAATAACATTGAGTTAATTAGAAATTACACATACAAACATACTAGTAATCAGCACACAAATGATATGATATTATGAATGCAATGTATCCACTAATATTTTCTAGGACACATCCTAGTATGCAAGACCATGGGGATCCCAAAACCACTTTCTCTTTTCTCTTTTTGTTTTGTTTTTTTTTTTCTTTTCGAGAAGGATCAGGAGTTTCACTGGAACCTCTCACCGCCTTGCAGTAGTATACTCATAATTACTTGTCCAACTCAACTGATCATGAGAAACCCTAGGGCTTTAGTCAGGATAATCAAGCGTGGTAGTGAGAGTCTCACGGCTTAGGTAGCGAGCCCGAGCCACATATGAGCTCGATCACACTCAATCATCCCAGAGGTTAGCATGGAGCCAGACCTCGATTTTCCATATCCTCCTCATACACTCAATCTCCGACTCATGAACATGATGCATGACTTATCATAACTTCTTCACACTCTTTCAAATTTGTTTCACCTCATTATACTTAAATCACATCTTAACTTCTTCAAAATAATACTAGGTTATTTCTTAAGAAAAATCGACGAGTTTCCCTTGTAAATCGGACATTCCCAAAATTTTTTAACACCTGCAAAATAACCAAAAACGAGGCCGAACACTTCTACTTTTCACCAAACCATCTTTCCACCTCATCATATTCATCATCACTCAAAATCATAATTTTCTCAATTTTAATTTATTTTTCTTAAATAATAATAATAATTGCAAATAATTTCCTCAAAATTATTAAAAATTCATTTTCACTTACAATTACTTGTTTTCTCCTAGATCAAAATTATTTCAATACTTTTGAAAAATATTTATTAATTTAAATAAAAATATAAAAATTCACTTCATAATTAAATTATAAAACTCAATTTAATATATCAAAAAAATAGTTTTCTTTCTCACATAGTTCATTTCTCACACCTTTCCTCCATTCCACCAAATTATACAATGCAATTCTATATGCTAATCCATCTTAACAAAAACATTCCACAATAATTTTCTACTTATCATGCTTCATAACATACATACAATATATCTCAATAATCAATTTAAAGCAATTATCATAATACTAAAAATAGAAATAGGTTAATTCTCAATCTAAATTCATCAATAAATCATATAAAATTACTAATGATTAAGCAATCGATTCAAACAACATTCATGGATGCCTTATAATCATACAAGGTTCCATACACTCAAGTTGCTCCATTTAGAAGCCATAAAATTCACATAATCTTAAAACTTTAAAAATTCATAAAAATAGAAATAGCATTCAAATAATTCCAAATAAATTTCTAATTAGCTTAGAAGTAAATGGACTTCTTCTCAATGCTATTTCAAGTAAAAGTGAATTATAAAATTTATCCTACCCCTTACCTTATGTTGTAACTTGGTGAAGAGTAACTCTTGATCAAATAATCTATCAAGTCTTTGGGTCTCCTCTTTGCACCTCTAAGTAGCCTCCTACATGTCAATTAAATACCCCAATTAAATCCTTAATTCCAACCATATTAGACCTCTAAAATCTCACCTCCTTCATAGCCTAAAATTCTAAAATTCAAGACTATGGTTCTTTGAGTTATAAAATCATTTCTAGGGCCTAAATTGATGCTAATGGAATTAATACAAGTAGAAGAGAGTAATGGAAGTAATACACTTAGAGTAGGAAGAATCCTAATAACAAATATGAACAAGGTTCAGTATTTCAGAATTTTCTAGAGTTATATAAGCTGTTTTGGCATGAGGTAAGAGCCAAAATTTCAATAACTTAATTACCTACAATATTGATGAAGGAAATAAATTCAAATACCCTGTAGAATAAATTCAGTTTTTCAGTTTACAGTGGTTGTTTCCAACATGACTCAACTACAATAACACTCTGAACATGCCTTGGTAATTTGACTATAACTCATGCTAAACATAAGCTATTGACATGAAACAAATTTCTAAATTTCGGAAATATAATTTCCTACAACTTTTATTAAGAAATCAAGTCCTAATTTCATACATATCAATCCCAGTAATTCAAAAACCGAGGCTTATGAAACAGGGCAACCTCTTAACTTCACAGCTATAACACTTGACAGTAAAATGAACATAACTTGAGCTACAAATATCCGTTTGATGTGAAACAAGTTTCTAAATTTCTATAACTTAAAGGGCTACAACTTTTATGAAGATACCAATTTCTAATTATGTTCACAAAAGTCCCAAAATTCAATGAACAGTGACTTACGAATTAGGGTGCTTAAGGTTTTTAGCTTAATCACTTCTAATCCTCAATTCTAAGTATTATTCTAGTGTCCTAGGTGTAAAACTTACAATAACACTCTTTCTACTCCCATTCAAGCTTAGCCAAGTGAGGAAAAAATTTGAAAATGCACCGTTTTGAAAAATAAAACCGTAAAAATGTAGAGGAGATTGAGAGAAACAAACTTACTTCTTGGAGTTTCTCAAGAAAATCAATATTTCCCCCTCAAAATCAAACTTCAAAGTGAGGAGGGTTTGAGAGAAAGCGAGAAATTAGAGAAAGAAAGAAGTTACGGGAAGTTGCAGATAATACCTTTTTAAAAGTAAAAATCTAACTTTTTAGATATATTATTATTTTATTATTATTATTATTTATTATTATGATTATTATATATTTTTTTTAATTCCAGAAAATTTCCAAAAAATCACAAATAATCTAACAAACATAAAACTCTATAGTCACTTTCCCCAATTCCTAATAATTTAATTAATAAAATTTTGACAAAAGTTTTAGAGGTACTGAGAATTAGGATGTTACACTTCCACCCACTTTGACACATAATCTACTGCTACCAAGATGTACTCTTTAGAAAATGATGATGGAAAAGGTCCTGCAAAATCAATCCCCCAACAGTCAAATATTTCAACTTCAAACATAATATTTAAAGACATTTCATTTCTTTTTGAAATACTTCCTGTTTTCTAACAATCAACACATTGTTGTGCAAAACTGTGCGCGTCTTTAAATAAGGAAGGCCAGAAAAAACCAGATTGGAGAACTTTTGCAGCAGTTCTAACTCCATTAAAATGACCCCCATAAGGAGAACTATGACAATGCCACAAAATATTCTTAGCTTCCTTGCTTGTCACACACCTTCTCAACAAATTATCACTTCCTATCTTGAAAAGATATGGATCATCGCATACAAAATAATGGGCATCCTTAAATAATTTCTTCTTTTGATGCCAAGTGTATTCTTTTGGGACAACTTTTGCAGCTTTAAAATTTGCCATGTCAGCAAACCAAGGTCTTTCTTGTACCATCATCAGTTTTTCATCTGGAAATTCCTCTTGCACTTCTCATTGATTGTTAGTTACTTCAGTATTAACTAATCTGGACAAATGATCAACTACCAAATTTTCATAGCCCTTTTTGTCCTTGATTACCAAATCAAATTCCTGCAACAATAAAATCCATCTAATTAGTCTTGGTTTAGAATCTATCTTGGTTAACAAATACTTAATTGCTGCATGATCAGTATATATAGTAACAGATGAACCAATCAAATATGCTCTAAATTTTTCCAATGTGTAAACTATAGCTATCAATTCTTTTTCAGTAGTTGCATAATTAATTTGGGTTGCATTAAGAACTTTGCTAGCATAGTGTATAGCATGAAAAATCTTAGATTTCCTTTGGCCTAAAACTGCTCCTATAGCATAATCACTTGCATCACACATTAATTCAAATTCTAATTTCCAATCAGGGGCAATTATCACAGGGGCTGAAATTAATTTCTGTTTTAACAATTCAAAAGCCTGCAAACATTCCACATCAAATTTAAAAGAAATATCCTTATTGAGCAAGTTGCTTAATGGTTTTGCAATCTTTGAAAAGTCTTTTATAAATCTTCTATAGAATCATGCATGTCCTAAAAAACTTCTTATGCCCTTCACATGTGTTGGTGGTGGAAGCTTCTCAATAATCTCTATTTTTGCTTTGTCAACTTCAATCCCTCTTGCAGAAATCTTATGGCCTAACACCACACCTTCAGTTACCATAAAATGACATTTTTCCCAATTTAAAACTAAATTGGTATCAACACACCGCTTTAATACAATATTCAAATTCCTCAAACATTGGTCAAATGATGCACCAAATACTGAGAAATCATCCATAAAAACTTCTATGCATTGTTCCACCAAGTCTGAGAAGATAGCCAACATGCATCTTTGAAAAGTTGTTGGGGCATTGCACAATCCAAATGGCATTTTCCTGTAAGCAAACACACCAAAAGGACAAGTAAAAGCAGTTTTTTCTTGGTCTTCTGGATCTACTGTTATCTGATTATACCCTGAATAACCATCCAAAAAACAATAAAAAGCCTGTCCTGCTAACCTTTCTAACATTTGATCCATAAAAGGTAAAGGAAAATGATCTTTTCTAGTTGCCTGATTTAATTTTCTATAATCTATACACATTCTCCAACCTGTAACAGTCCTAGTAGGTATTAATTCATTTTTATCATTATAAATTACAGTCATACCTCCTTTTTTCGGGACCACCTGAACTGGGCTAACCCAAGCACTATCAGAGATAGGATAGATCATACCTGCATCAAGTAGTTTTAATACTTCTTTCTTTACCACCTCTTTCATAGTTGGATTAAGACGTCTTTGAGGTTGTGCAACAGGCTTGAAATCATTCTCCATATGAATCTTATGCATGCAATAAGAAGGACTGATTCCTTTGAGATCAGATAACGTCCACCCTATAGCCTTCTCATTCTGTTTCAAAACTGCGATCAATCTTTCTTCTTCAGAATTTGTTAAGGCATTGCTGATCACCACTGGCTTGCTACATTTATCTCCAAGAAAAACATATTTTAAATGGGGAGGTACACTAGTACAGAAATCACTTTTAACATCGGTCTTTCCACATCGGTTCTTTAAGAACCGATGTAGAAAGTGGATTCAAGACTTTCTACATCGGTTCCCAGATGAACCGATGTAGAAAACACTTTCTACATCGGTTCCCAGATGAACCGATGTAGAAAATACTTTCTACATCGGTTCTCGATGAACCGATGTAGAAAGTCATTTTATAAAATTAAGAGAACTGCCATCGGCAAGATTCGAACCCAGTACCTTAGAGTCGAAGGCCGATACTCCAACCACTAAGCTACTAGGATTTTCTCGATAAATGTATATCCATGTAAATATATAAATATAAAATATATAAATACAAATACAAATATATTTATATATTTATATGTTGGATGTGAGAGCGCTCGAGAGTGAAAGTGTGTGTCAAGTGGGTTTTCAAAATTTGATGTCAAATTTGTGAGCGAGTCTCTTTATATGAATTTGTAATTTAATGATAGAATATAATCTTTATAATTTATTTATAATAATATAGCATATAATCTTTATACACTACTAGAAAAATGGTTAATAGTGACCGAAATTAGTGACCGAAAAATTCAGTTTAATATATTTATAAAAAAATTAAAATTATTTTAATTACTGAATTGATATTTTAAATTTATATTAATATTTTGGATAATTTAATAGTTAGATATATATTTTAAGTTTATATTAGTTATTTTTATATAAATTGTAAAGATTAAGTAAATTTATTTTAAAATTTAATTAAACATAATAATATAATATACTATTAACCATATTATTAGTTAGAAATTAATTTTAAGTTTTATCATATTTATTTGAAAAATATTTTTTAAAAATTTAAAATAATTAATTAAAATAAAGAAATTTAATTTAATAAATGTGTTAATATTATTAGTTATTAGAAAATTAAATTTATAATAATAATAATTATATAAAATTATAGAATTAATAAATGTTTCGCTTGAGCGAAAATCCCTCGCTCGAGCGAAACGCCCCCTGCACAAAATATGATCGGTCATAATTGCATTCTGATCGATCATAATTGAACGATATCATAGCGGTTCCAGGTTAACCGCTATCTAAGTGAGTTTTAAAAGCGGTTCTGTGTAACCGCTATCTAAAATGTCTTTCGCTTGAGCGACAGTCTTATCGCTCGAGCGAAACGCCCCTGCACAAAATTGGCATTCTCGGGTTGTGTTTCGCTTGAGCGACAATCGTCTCGCTCGAGCGAAACGCCCTGCACAAAATTATGATCGGTCATAATTGCATTTTGATCGATCATAATTGAACGATATCATAGCGGTTCTAGGTTAACCGCTATCTAAGTGAGCTTTTAAAAGCGGTTCCTGTGTAACCGCTATCTAAAATGTCTTTCGCTTGAGCGACAGTCTTCTCGCTCGAGCGAAACGCCCCTGCACAAAATTGGCATTCTCGGGTTGTGTTTCGCTTAAGCGACAATCCTATCGCTCGAGCGAAACGCCCCTGCACATATAAAAATATAAATATATAAATATATTAATATATAAATATATCAATATATAAATATATATAAATATATATATATATATATATACAAATATATCAATATATCAATATTATCCCCTCATATATTAATATATCAATATTATCCCTTCATATATCGGTCATTGAATCGGTCACTAATATCAGTGACCAAGGAAATAGTGATCGATTCCAGTTGGTCACTGATTCGGTCATCGAATCGGTCACTGATTCGGTCACTAATTCGATCAATGAATCGGTCACTGAATCGGTCACTAAAATATATTTTAATTCCTCACATCCAACATATAAAATATATAAATATATTTGTATTTGTATTTATATATTTTATATTTATATATTTTATATTTATATATTTACATGGATATACATTTTTATTTGTATATAAATATAATTTATGTATAAGTTATTATCAGAAAATCCTAATAGCTTAGTGGTTGGAGTATCAGCCTCCGACTCTAAGGTACTCGGGTTCGAATCTTGCCAGTGACAATTCTCTTAATCTGATAATAAATCAAATTTCTAAAAAATATAAATAATATAATAAATAATAAAAATATAATATAAAAGGGAGAGGAGACCTCTAGATCAATAGATAGGGTAATTGGAGAGGGGTTATGAATAAATAAAATAAATAAAATAAATAAAATATATAAAAATATTAGACTTTCTACATCGGTTCCTTAGGAACCGATGTAGAAAGTGGAAAGTCACACTTTCTACATCGGTTCCTTAGGAACCGATGTAGAAAGTGTGACTTTCTACATCGGCTGTATCTACATCGGTTCTAGAACCGATGTTAAAAGTCCCTGGGAACCGATGTTAAAAGCCTGTTTTGTACTAGTGGTAATACCTTTAATTCCAGTTTCTGACTCTCAGTTTCATGTTCTTGCTGTAATATCTCAGATTGTTGTTCTTTTACAGTAACTTCTTTTGCTGAATCAAGAAGTTTTACATAATTCTCAATTTCTTTTTCCTCCTCTTCATCAAATTCATCATTAATTCCTGTCAAAGCTTTTTCTAATGGGCTCACTTTAACTAGTTGCTTTCTTGCTGCTTGAAAGATATCATCTACCACATCTATTTTAAGACAATGTTGATTATCTGTAGGATGCTTCATTGCTTCAAACACATTAAACTTAACTTCCTCATCCTTTACTCTGACTTTTAACTTGTCATCATCAACATCAATAATAACTTTTGTTGTCTTCATGAAAGGTCTTCCCAATATAAGCGGAACTTCAGTGTCTTCCTCCATATCCATCACAACAAAATCAACTGGAAATATAAATTTATCAACTCTGACCAAAACATCTTCCGCCACACCATACGGAAATTTTAGAGATCTGTCAGCTAGCTGTAATGTCATTCTTGTAGGCTTTACATCCAAGTCTCCTATTCTTTTAAGCATAGACAGAGGCATCAAATTTATACTAGCACCCAAATCAAGTAATGCCTTACCTACTTAACTACCAAGATCCTTGGACTTTTAAGGTAAATATTTCTGAATTATAGCGCTACATCCTGCTTCTAACTCCACTGTTTCTGTAGTAAATCTCCTTTTCTTAGTTAACAACTCTTTCATGAACTTTGCATAAGTCGGCATCTGCTCCATAGCTTCCATAAGTGGAATATTAATCTGTAAATGCTTGAAAATATCCATTAATCTTGCAAACTGTCTTTCTTTATCTTTCTTGGAATGATGACGAGGATATGGTAAATCCTTTAATTGCGGTATTTGACTATCATCTTTCTCCCTCTTTTTCTCACTCTTTTTATTTTTCTCTTCTTTTTCAGTATTTTTTTCTTTTTCAGTATTTTTTTCTTTTTCTATACTCTCACTTTTATTTTTCTCTTTTTCTCTTTCACACTCATGTTCTTTTTCTTTTAGGATTTCCTTCTCTACATCCAAATTGTCACCAATACCTTCTCCTATAACCTTACCACTCCTTGTAGTTATTGACTTACACTGCTCCTTTGGATTGGTTTGTGTGATAGCTGAAAATTGTCCTTCTTGCTGCTGCTCAGATAGTTGCTTAGCCAGTTGGCCTATCTGGATCTCTATATTTCTGAATGAAGCTTCAGTATTTTTCTGATTAGCCATAATGCCTTGCATGAATTTTTCTAAAGTATCCTCCAATTTACTTATTCTGTCAGACACTGAAGGATAATGTTGTTGTTGTTGTTGATATGGAGGTTGCTGATATGACTGTTGTTGAAATGCAGGTTGTCTAGTAGATTAGCTAACACCTTGTTTCCACCCAAAATTCTGATTCTGATTCTGATTCCGATTCTGATTCTGATTCCGATTATGATTCCCTTTCCATCCTTGTGCAGTATTATTCTGATAATTGTTAGGATTAGGAAAATTACCTTGTCTGCCTTGACTACTACCTTGGGCACCCATATAATTAGCTTCTTCTTGTTGAATGTTGCCTTGATAAGAACATTGTTCATTTAACTGATCACCTCCACACACGTCACAACTCATCTGTTGATTAGGAATAGATTGTACTGTGTGCATTTGTTGAGGTAATTTCTCTATTTTCTGGTTCAATGCTTCAATTTGTTGCGTTATAAGTTTATTCTGGGCTAAGATAGCATCTAAGTTGTTAAGTTCAAGAACTTCCTTCTTTTGAATTGGATGTCTATCATGTTGGGTCTGTTGGTCTGTAAAGGCTAGTGCATCAATAATTCTGGTGGCATGATCAATTTCTACATCCAACATGGATCCTCCTGCTACAGCCTCTAATAGCATCTTTGCATCATGTCGCAAGCCAGTATAGAAAATATTCAACTGAGAAACGTCATCAAATCCATGATTTGGGCAACTTCTCAACAGTGATTTAAATTTCTCCCATGCTTCACAAAATTGTTCATCTTCTCCTTGTCTGAAAGAAGTGATGTCAGATTTTGCTTTAATGTAGCGGGATGGTGGGAAAAATCTATTCAGAAACTTCTCTTCTACACTACTCCAATTAGTCAAAATCTGATTAGGATATGCTTTCAGTCACTCCTTTGCCCTACCTGCCAAAGAAAAAGGAAATAATCTCAAATATGCATATTCAAGATTTGCTGCTCTAAATCCCATGATATTAATCAACTCATAAAAAGTAGACAAATGAATATAAGAGTCTTCATGATCCAATCCAGTGAATTGATGAGCACTAATCATGCTTAAGAAAGATGGGTTTATCTGCAATGTTTGATCATCCGGAATGACAATGCTGGAAAAATGTCTTGGCCTTTGCTGCATAACACAATTTCTAAGAGTTCTTCTAGGTGGATTTGCATTTGGATTTTGATTTTGATTTGGATTTGGATTCATATTTTCTCCTTCTTCCGCCATATCTTCTATAATTGGGTCTGGTAAATCAAATGTGGAAGAAGAGTTAGCAAATTCTCTTGTAGCTTGTTCTTGTGTTTCCCTTCTTCTGAAGATACCTGTCCTCTTAAACGCATAAATCAAAAGAGTAACTCAAGAAAATATTAGCACAAACTAAAAACTAAATAATAATAATAATAATAATAATAATAATAATAATAATAATAAAAATAATTATAATAATAATGATAATAATGATAATGATAATAATAATAATGATAATGATAATAATAATGATGATAATGATAATGATAATAATAATAATAATGATAATAATGATAATGATAATGATAATAATAATAATAATAATGATAATAATAATGATAATGATAATAATAATGATAATAATAATAATAATAATAATAATGATAATAATGATAATAATGATAATAATAATAATAATAATAATAATAATAATAATGATAATGATAATGATAATAATAATAATAATAACAGAAATAAAAATAAAATACTCAATAAGCTAAACAAAGAATTCTCAAAGAACACCATTCCCCAAGCAACGATGCCGTAAATACTTGTTGAATTATTGACAAGCATACCAAAATTATCAATCGCAGTATAGTATTTCGATAAAATAAAAGTCGATCCCACGAGGAACGATTTCAATGGAAATTCCCAATTATGCTTACTAAGTATATTAAACAGATTGAGTTTTGCAAATAAGAGTTGAGTTGAATTTAAATGACAAAGAACTGTAAATTGTTAAGAAAATATCAATTAAAGGTACTTAGGATTGATTTCCTTCCTTATCCCTCTTTTGTAATGACTTATGTTAATTAAGAACGTCAATTAACCTAACAAGGTTGATGCCACCTACTCAAATCATCTATGTTGATTCCTCACACATTAAATTCATAAGAAAACCTAATATATATTGATTCCTCACAGAATTAACAGATTTTTCAGCATTAGGGTTAGGGTGTTTAAGAAATTGATACATTCATTCCATTCTTGGCAATTAACGTAACAAATATTCTTACCGTGATCTAGGGTTCAAGATATATTTTCCAATCATACCTCAAACAATCAAGAATAAATCATTCCAAAGCATAAAGGATAAGAATAACAACATCAAAGCATAGATTAATATCTCAAAATAACACCATGATACAAAAGAGTTCAAAGGAAGTGCACCGAATCCTAAGAGAATGAAGTTAGTCACTCATGTTGGCCATTACAATGCTCCAATTGATGAAGAAGTGAAGAATTGATGAAGATTGGACAAAACCCTAACAGTAGTTGTACCTCCTCTTCTCCAAGACTGCTTCCTTTTCTCAAAACACAACTTATCTTTTTATAAGAGAATTTGGGTCGGGTCTCGCATCATTCATTCGCTTAAGAGTTCTTCTTTCTTTCAATTTTACTCCAATTATGTTGACAATTATGCTCCTTACTCTTGTATCAAGGTATTCTCAAATTTATCCTATATTGAGAGAAAAATATATTAGAATTAACAAAAGTTAAGTGGTTTCATAACAATTCAAGGCATAATTATATCAACTTTTTAACACTTAACAGATAATCTAGAATATCTAGGAGGTGGTGGATCAAACCTATAAATAGGCAATGTCACTTATATAATGAAAACCAAATAACACTAGAAAATATACTGCATAAAATTAATTTTCATCATTCTCTCCAAATTTTTGCTAAATATATTCTACTAAATCTGCTTGAAGTTGATGGTGAGTGTTTCCATCTTGAACCGCTGCTCTCCTTTGAAAGTATGTAGATCTAAAATTAGGATAAGGACTTGAAGATATATCAATAGCCAACATGTCATTTTCTCTAATATCATAATCAACATGATTTTGATAAGTGTATCATTCATAATCAATATGATACATGCATAAATTATGTTTTTCCAATGTATGAGCATCCCAAAAATGTTTCGGACCATATATAATTGTAAATCAAGATTGAAGACTCTAAATGCACGATCAACATCCTTTCTGGCTAACTCTTGTGGTTAAACAAATAATTTTCTTTTCTCCTTGTGGCATTGAAATAATTTTCACAAATGTGGCAAAATATGAATAAATATCATCTTCTAATAATATCTCATATCATATTGTATTTCATTCACAATGTAGTGCACCACAAATGCAAAACGTGACATAACTTCATTAAGCACATTAGATGCATTTAACATTGAAATATCATTATTTAACCTTACAGTACCAAAAAATGCATGCAAAATCCATAAGTTTTGTAATGGAACAACTTCAAGAATGATTGTTGGGTTAGCATGATCATCTACACAAATTTAACATTTTCATACAACTGAACAATTTTTCCATTCCTAATGCATGTAATCAATTGATCCTAACATACCTGGAAAGCCACATGTCACTCCCATTTGTAGTAGTCGATCAATATCTTCGTTGTTAGGCTTCCTTAAATACTCATTTCAAAAGACTGCACACATGTCCGATACAAATCGTTGTTAGCATTCCACTATAGTGCTTTCACCAATTTGAATATATTTGCCCACACTATCAACAAACAAGTGAGTCATAGACCAATATGCAAACAACAATAATGCACTTTTGCAAAGTTGATATACCTCTTCTTTGTGTTGCATCTAGTCTCATTGTAAAGAAATAATTGTGATTCCCAAGGGCTTTCACAATTCTTACAAAAATCTCCTTTCACATACGGAACCTTCTTCAAAATTAAGATTTCGTGTTGTTAAATTATTGGCAAGCATACCAAAATTATCAATCGCAGTATAGTATTTCGATTAAATAAAAGTCGATCCCACAAGGAACGATTTCAATGGAAATTCCCAATTATATGCTTACTAAGTATATTAAAACAGATTGGGTTTTGCAATAAGAGTTGAATTGAAATTAAATGACAAAGAACTGTAAATTGTTGAGAAAATATCAATTAAAGGCACTTAGGATTGACTTCCTTCCTTATCCCTCTTTTGTAATGGCTATGTCAATTAACCTAACAATGTTGATGTCACCTAGTCAAATCATCCATGTTGATTCCTCACACATGAAATTCATAAGAAAATCTAATAAATGTTGATTCCTCACACAATTAAGAGATTTCCCAGCATTAGGTTTAGGGTGTTAAGCAATTGATACATTCATTCCATTCCTGGAAATTAACGTAACAAATATTCTTACCGTGATCTAGGGTTCAAGATATATTTTCCAATCATACCTCAAACAATCAAGAATAAATCATTCCAAAGAACAAAGGATAAGAATAACAACATCGAAACATAGATTAATATCTCAAAATATCACCATGATACAAAGGAGTTTAAAGGAAGTGCATCGAATCCTAAGAGAATGAAGTTAGTCACTCATGTTGGCCATTACAATGCTCAAATTGTGGAAGAAGTGAAGAATTAATGAAGATTGGACGAAACCCTAGCAGTAGTCGTGTCTCTTCTCCTCCAAAACCGCTTGCTTTTCTCAAAACACATCTTCTCTTTTTATTGGAAAAATTTGGACTTTTGGGCTTTGCATCTTTCGCTCGAGCGAGAACTTTCGCTCAAGCGAAAGTAGCCTATTTTCGCTCAAGCGACAAAATGCTCGCTTGAGCGAATGAACTCTAGAGAAGAATAACTAACATTCACTCAAACAAATTTTCCTGCACTTGAGCAACTGACTTCCAGAGAAGAATAACTGATATTCGCACAAGCGAATCTTGGCTCGCTTGAGCGAGTGAACTCCAGAGAAGAATAATTAACATTCGCTCAAGCGAGAATCCATCCCGCTCGAGCGACTTTCATGCTGAAAATCTTCTTCCTTCTTCTAGTTTTACTCCAATTCTGCTGTCAATTATGCTCCTTACTCTTGTATCAAGGTATTCTTGAATTCATCCTATATTGGGAGAAAAATAGATTATAATTAGCATCAGTTAAGTGGTTTCATAACAATTCAAGGTATAATTATATCAACTTTTTACCACTTAACACATGTATATAGGATATTTAGAAAAATAATAATTGAATAATTTATGATGACCTTCTTCACGATTTTGATGAATTACCTTACTTCTTTTTTTGTCACCACATTGTTGTCAATTTGTTGGTACTCAAGTAGTAACCTCATGATTTCTTCATCTTTGTTATCTTCAAGTTCTCCATCTATGACTTGATCCAACAATATGTATAAATTAATGTTTTCAAAATCCATTGTATTTATAATTGAAGTGTTTGAAGATAGAGAATAATATTGTAATACTAGAAGATGTGAGACATTGCATAACATTCTATAACTATATATGGATTACAACGGTTAGTTTTCACAATGACTAGTTTTTACAACGACTAATTTTCACAATGGCTACTTTTCATATCATAACGATTAATACATTTCTTAATGGTTACAATTAATTAACATAATGATTAATATATTTAAAATCCTTGTTTTTTTCTAATATAGTTACAATATTTTTCGTAATTTGCACATTGCTTCGAAGACATGTTAGACATGTCCTTCATGAGGATTCCATACTCTAAACGCATTTCTTGTGACTTCTTTAACTTAATTAATTCATCGAACTTTGTGTTTTTTTTTCCTTATTTCACTTTCTATGCTAGATAAATCAATATGAGGAGTAGCGCTTGCACTGACTTTTCCTTTTTCTCTTTCTCTTGATAGCCTTTTGTCCTCTAGGGTGACATATTGGAGATGTTATGTCACATTCTTCAACTTCAATGGGTGTATTTGGGTTAAAAGATAATGAGTATGCACCTGAAGTAGAAATATTATATATTTTTGAAGCATCATCCATAAATATTGATTAGCATTTTGGTTCATCTCTTAACAACAACCAAGCATGTTCATATTCAATTTTTTTTCCTTTCAAATCTTCTGTGAAAAACTTATGCGCGAATGACATAACATCTTTCTTGGTCCAACCAGTTTTCCATTTATTGATAGCTTGCTTATAACATGCATTAAATTTTTGAATTGCATGGTGAAGTTTATTCTATCAAAATTTTAATTGACTCACCAGCCTCTTTGTGAAAGCGTTATGTTCATTGTCATTGTTGTATGCTTCTTTGATTTGCTCCCAATATTGAGTTAATGATTGATCAACTCTAACAATTAGATCTTTCAACACATTCAATTCTGATCAAATTAGAATCATATCCTCTAGTATTGAGAATGCTACACAAGGTTTTCTCTAAGACATATTTGCACCACTTCCATCAAGTTGGATATTATGGAGTCTGATTGGGAAATGAGGCTCTATGGTTAATGAAGGAGAAATGTTATTCATATTTAATGCCATTAGAGGTGGTGGAAACATAAAAAATGGTGATGGATAAATATAATTTTGGAAATTTTGAGAATGTTTACTCACAAGAGATGAATGATTTTGCAATAAATTATAATAATACTGGTAATTAAATTAATTAAGATCCATAATTGGAGAAGAAGAAAAATGGTGAAATGAAGGATATGAGACAAAAATTTTACTCTTAATTGAGGTTTTATAGTGTAAAAAAACTATTACTCAATGGTTACTCAATTACACTCAATGGTCAAAACTACAAACACATCTCAATGCCTAACAACAGGCACAATCCAACAATACGTTTTTTTCTCTTAACAATTTAACGATACAATTTTTCCAACTACTCCATTCTTCCACTCACACATCCTCTTCCATTCTCCTTTCTCCCTTCCACTCTTCTAGATCTCCTTTCTCCCTTCCCCCTTCCTCTTCCTCTTATCCCCTTTTCCCTTCCCTCATCCCCTTCCTCCCATCTTCTCTAACATTACGTCCGTTGTCACTGCTTCTACTGTTATTGTTGTTGTCTCCTTTGTATATGCTACTATCGCTACATTTGTGTCTGCTGCCATCATGTTTTCTACCATGATATCCTTCCCCACTGCATCCTTTACTGCCACATCCGTTACCCACTGCATTTGTTACCCATCACGTCTAATGTCATTATGTTTGTTGTCATTGTTATTGCATACATTGTCACTGTCATTTCGTTCACTAGTGCAAAAATGGGCTTTTACGTCAGGTATTTAGGGCTTTTTATGTCGTATTTAAGACTGACGTTAAAACGGGAGACGTAAATTTACATCGGACCCTTTAGTCCGACGTAAATTTACGTTAGTTATCAAGACCCGACGTAATTTTACGTTGCATATACCACTAAACAAACGTAAAAACTTTCAAAATTTAAAAAAAATATAGCAAATTTACGTCACATATTAGTATACGCGACGTAAATTTACGTCACATGTACTAATATGCGACGTAAATATACGTCGCATGTAGACGTAAATTTACGTCGGATGTAGCAATATGCGACGTTAACTATTATTCCCGTCCCTCGATAAATAACCCTTACGAAAACCATACACAAAACCCAAGACATCCTGGGTTAAAATAGTTTCAATTGAAGCGTTAGAAAACCCAATTACCAATTTCAACACCAAGACCCTGCATCCTCGAAACGAGGACGCTGGACGCGAAGAGCCTCCGCATGGTCTCGCGGCCATAGACGGCGAGTTGCCGACTGTGCAGATCCTCGTCGATCTCTGCTGGGTGCGAGCCCCCCAACGCCATTCCTTCGATCGAGTTCCCACCACCGCTATTGTCGCCGCTGCCGCTGCTACTGAATCCCCGACCGCTGTCGTCCACCGCCGATTCCGCAGCACCCGAGCAGGCAGCAAAGCAACTGATCCGAGCCTTCTCGGAAATATTGTTGTTGGTGGCGACGTCAGTATCTCCTTCAACTACCACTCCTCCTTCACTCACTCTCTTTCTAGGAAGCATATAGTGAAGTAAACTGCGGAAGACACAAGGTAAACGCACCATCGAAATTACAACCAAAACGAAAACAACCAAATTGAAACAAAAATCATAACAAATAAGATCCATCCTGTTGATGATATAAGAATAAAAAATTATACAAAACCCTAAGTAGCACTAGATTCGAGGTTGGAAGAAAGAAGGAAGAAGGAGATGAATCTGAATCTAGGTGGAATGGAAGGGAAGGAAGGGAACGTACCGAATGAAACTTGAGAGAAGAAAGGAATGAAATAAGATTGAAAGGTGGGGATCGGAAAGACAGATGGAGAGAGAGTTTAGGTTCCCTTGAAGCTGGGTTTGGAGATGTGAGTGTGAGAGAAAGTGAGAGTGGGTATAAGAGAAAGAGAAAGAGAAGGAGAGAAGGGTATTTATGGATTTGCATGCAAATTTTGGTTTGTTAAATTGTTATACGCACCTAGGGTTTTGCCTTTACTCGATACCATTTCTATATATCTTCTCTTTCTCTTTCAGCAGTGAGCGAAAGAGTGGGTCTGTTACTGTGAGATGGAAGAATAGTGAGCACTGTAGACAAAACGAATGCACAGGGATGAGTACATGCCACGTCGCCGTTTTAAGTTCTCCTTGTCTCTAAACGACGGATTCTTCTGTTCTGGACCCGGCCAAACCAAACAGACCCCTCCATGTATGTATTTGGCGATGGATGAAAATTCCAAAGCTATCACTTTTTACGTGGCGCACCCAGCACGCGACGTAAAAAGTTTTTTTTTTTACGTCGCGCCACGTGACTGCGACGTAAAAGAGGCTTTTTACGTCGCGTGTCGGGGCGTGCGACGTAAAAGTTTTGTCTTTTATTTACAAAATTGTCACCGCATTTTATTTACGTCGAATATTTTTACATGCGACGACAATTCCACTAGTGGTTGGTAGTTGTTGTCGTTGCGTCTACTGCTGAGTGGTGCGATTTCTGTTGGGATGTTATATAATTTTGATTTTGAATTTAATTATTGTTGCTTGGTGATTATGGTTGATAATTTTGTAATTTTTTATTGAGGAGGTATGAATTCAAATAAATTTTTGGGTTGATGTTCAATCAATTTTGAGAATGAATTTTGGATTGATGACTAATGAGTTTCGTTCACTTGTGAAATATTAAAATATTATATTTTATTTTAAGCAACTGTTACTTATTGAAGCAATTTTTTCTGAATTTAGAGTAATTTTTCATACCATGTCATCCTCTCCAATAGGAGAAATGCTCTAAAATACATGACATGGTTAGTGGTACCTAACCTATGTCACAAAATATTGACTAAAATTTTGACCCATAAAATATTTCATTTTGTAAAATATTATTTTCATCCTTAAAAATTGGACCACCAAAAGAATTTTTGTAACATATTAATTACTATATTTTTCCATTTTCGACACAACTATCTTGCCGACGTATTTTTTGTCTAGGGATTGTCACTCACACATCATACACCAATCCATTTTTAAAGTTTAATGTTGAGTAGTGTAAAATATATTTTTTAATCAATTTTTAATGAATAAAAATTTGACATAATAAAAATGTAATAATATTTTTAAATTAAAATAATTTTTTTTATGTTGGATTGTAAATTTTAATTTTTACCAGATCACGTAAAAAATATTTTATATTTCTATCAAGATTTTATCATCCTCGTATGCACAAGGGTTTTTGGTTGTTTGACAATGATGACATCATCACTAAGATCCATTGGTAGTTCTGGATATTTCTCTTCATTAGATTGAAGCATTTAAGCGGCTATTGTGTAATTGATGTTAGTATTCTATGTCTCTATTTTTTATTGATATTGAAATAGAATGAGATCGGTTTGCACTTACAAAAGTTGCATATAAAAATATTACTAAAGAATAGTTGGATAAGTTTTTATCACCAAAGTAATTCGATATAAACCACTTATCACTTGTGAGTCATTTTTATTTAGACAGTGGGTTAATTAAACACAGAAATATAGTAACATTAACCAATGTCTTACTCAACAATTAATATGAAGTCAACTTTTATAATGGATATCTCACGTATCAGCTTAACAAAGATAATTATAAAATTGTTTTGATTGCAAATTTGAATTTTAAACATTATTTAATGACTTTATGAAACTTTGTTGAGATAAAAATGAAGTTTTTAAAAATAAAAAACTAAACTTAAAGGAAGAAATTCTTGAAATGCATAAATGTGAATTATTAGAAAGAATAAATTGTTGGAAAATGTAAATTACCAAAGATAAAATAGAAATTGAGAGAGAAAATCAATAAAAATTGTAACCCAAATTTCCAAGAACTTTATTGAAAAGCCTTTACCTTGTTCGAAGTGTTCTTTAGAATGCAACTTTATTAATACAATTTGTTACCTCTTTCAATTTATTTGATTATATTTATATTTATTCTCTTTTTAACTGCTAAAACATAAAATAAATAAAAAATACAAATAGTGTAAACTATTTCTTTCCCTATTAACATTTTTTACCCCTTTCGTATGGTTCTATTAGCACAGGTGGAATTATAAACACTTCTATCAAATCATGAAATTATAATTGTTTCATATCCTTTCTTGATTTATAACTCACTTTCAATATCTTCCTTGATTTTTTTCATTCTACCTTGCCATCTAATTCTTCGATTTTCTTCTTTTCTCCATTCTCGAATCCTCGATCCAACTCTCCTTTATTTGTGAAACTTGATATCTTTTCTTTCTATTACCTTTAATATCTAATTCCTTTTACCCTCTTTTACCTTCCATGTTTGGATATTTAGTTCTTGTTCTCAAATTTGATATTTTCTAAACTTATTCTTTCAATTTATTTGTAAGTTTTTCTATAACCTACTTGTGTTTATGAATACACCTTTGTGACAGAATGTAACCTCGACGAAAATCTCAAATAACTTGCACTTATCACTTGAGGCACCTTTTATGCTCGCTCCTCCAGCCCCATCTACTATCGAGGTATTGATTTTTTATGGATATATATGCGTTGATATTCCCCATTTTTCTCTATCATTATTTTTTATATCTTAAGTTAGATTATTTCTTTCCCGAAAATCCAAGGTGTACATATTTAAGCTTCTTCGGGTGATTCAAATATTAAGATCATTGTCCTTGGTAATTCATTGATTTATACAAATTGTTTTGTATTCACTTTGAGATATCACTCGATAGCACACCTATTTCGTCATGTTTATTAATTCAAATATGCACTTTCCAGAATCTCTTGATTAACTAGTTGCCATTATGCTTTTAGAAGCCACTCCTCATGAGGTGATCATAATGTCCACTAATTTTTCAAGTAAAGTATTGACCAATAGTCATGCTACTATTCTGAAGGAGATTGAAAAGAATCCATTTAACATCTTGGACCTTATGACAACTCACGTGGAGTCATTCAAATCAACAACTAGTTCTTTTTCCACACCTTCACTTCAACTCAATGTGCTTAACTAAGTAAATAAATTTCAAAAATTCATTTACATTGAACCCATAGAGGTAACCATTGAGGTTCCTAACAAAAAGAGAGAACTCCAAGAGATTTTAGACAAGATCCAAGTCATCCCATCTAAGTACTTCCCACCAAATTTTGAAGAGAGAGTCATGGTTGCGACCAACATGTTCAACGAGATTTGAGTTTTAAGGAAGAAAAGGTTAATGTTGAAAGTGATGAAGATCTTATTGAATTATTTGGAAAAGATCTTGTTGATTTGATGAAGTAAAAAATAAAGTCAAAGGCTACTTTGTGGCAGTCAAATGTCACTTAGATAAAAGAGTAGTGGGATTAGTGAATCTGCATCTCTGCTTAGGTATAATCATTTTTATCTCTCTGCTGCATGAGGTTTCTTCATTTAAAAGATTTTGCAAATGCCTCTAAAAAATGTTTAAATAGTTAAAAACAAAGTATTTTGTTAAAAGATTTTTAATTAACTATTTTAACTAACAAGTATATAAGCTTTATCAACTAAAATGTTCTTAACACTTTTGTAACGGGTTTTTAACTGATATGTTTTCGAAATAATCGATTATTTTCATTAGAAGGATTTTTGAAAACCTTCTGCCAGTATTTTAACTGATATAGAATTGATATAATCGATTAAAATGACTTAAAATATTTTGAAAAGTGTTCTGGCAGAATTTTAATCGATACAAACTCGAAATAATCGATTGAAATAACGTGAAGTGTTTTGAAAGTTGTTTTGTCAGTATTTTAATCGATACAAATGCGAAATAATCGATTAAAACAACTAAGAGGTTTTTCCAGAATGTTTTAATCGATTAATACAAGCTTGCTATCAGTTAAAATAACTTAGAAAGTTTTATGAAATCTTTTGGCAGAATTATAATCGATTAAAATGCATTTCAATCGATTAAAATAACTAAGTGAATTTTTTTCAAAGTGTTTTAATCGATTAAAACAGATTGTTATCAGTTAAAATCACTTAGAAAAGTTTATAAGAATGTTTTGCAGTATTTTAATCGATTGAAAGACGAAACAATCGATTAAAACAGTTTGGAAGATTTTTTACAAAGAGTTTTAATTGATATAAACGGTGTCGTATCAGTTAAAACAAATCTGGAAAATAATCAAGAATTTTTTAACAGATTAAAAGAAGTTTTAACAGATTAAAACAAGACTTTTAACAGATTAAAAGATTATTTTAACAGATTAAATAAACCAGCAGTTTTGAAAATCTTCTATATAAACAAAGTTACTTGAACTTTTTAAAACACATCTTTTAGCAATCAATCAAGCAATCATAAGTGCTACTTTCAAGAGAGAATCGCGCTAGTTTTTTGAAGTTCATAGAAGTTCTTTCTTGAGGCAAAATTTGCATTCTTTTGGAGAAGAAACTCATACTGCAGAGTTGCATAAATCTGGTTTGAGCGTTCTAGTTTCTTCTCTTTGTTTCTTTACTTTCTTTACTGTATTATGGGTGCCTAGAATTGTGGGCACTGGTTTCTGTGGCTGGAATTTGGCTGTAGGGTTGTTCAAGAACTGGAATTTGGTTCTTGGTGAAGGTTTAGGTGCAGGGACTGGAATTTTGGTTCTTGTGGTAGATTGAGTGTGAGATTAAAGTTGTAATCTGTAAAACGTTCAATCTAGTGGAACTCAGCTGGAATTTGGCTGGAAACTAGACGTAGCCCTGAGATTGGGTGAACCAGTATAAATCTTGGTTGTATCTTTTTAAACCTTTCTCTCATTTAATTCTGTCACTGCCTTTATTTTGATTGCTTGCTGTGTGTGATTCAAGAACTGGTTAGAATTCTTAATCTTTGAAATAGATAATATGTAAATTGCGAAAATTTTTCAAAGATCAATTCATCCCCCCTCTTGATCTCAGCCTACATTTCTAACAAATGTTGGACACACAGAAGGTTGAGATTGAAGTTGTTCGAGCCAACAAAATAGAGGTGCTAAGTCAAAATATATTCAGGTTCGAGGCTATCAAACTTGAGAAATCTGCAACTTCCACTTCCCTAAGTGTAAGTATGCAAGTCTCAAACAACAAATATTTCACCTCCAACAACAACTTCAAGTCTCTAAGGTCAATAATGAGAAGCTTTCAAAGTCTAGTAACACTCTTAAGGAAGAATCCTCACGTTTAATCTCCTTGTCCAAGAGTGTTGTTTTTGTTAGACAAATGACATCTAGATGGGGGGGAGGGAGTGAAAAGATGCACAAATTAAAATAGATGCCAAAATAAAAATTTATTTTAGATGTCCAATAATTTGTTAATTCAATTTTAATTATCAAATTGAAATCAAATAGAGTGGAAGTAATATAATCAAAAAGGTAAAAGAGAAGTGATTAAGAAAAGAAGAGTGATAAAGGGAAAATAAGAGCACACAGTAATTTATACTGGTTCGGGTATAGTCAACCCTACATCCAGTTCTCATTCACCTCTAACACAAGAGTGACCCCAATTCACTATCTTTCAAATTCAGTTTATAAATTACAATCAACTCAGCAGAAGAATTAGTAAAAAGTAAACTAATTAAAAAGATAATCACCTCCTTAGAAACCCACTAAGGATAAACACCTCCCTAGAATCCCACTAGAGATGAACACCTCCCTAGAATCCCACTAGGAATGAACACCTCCTTTGAACAAATCAAAGGATGAAAACACCTCCTTAGAATCCTACTAAAGATGAACACCTCCCTAGAATCCCACTAGGGATGAACACCTCCTCTGAACAAATCAAAGGATGAAAACACCTCCTTAGAATCCCACTAAGGATGAACAACTCCCTGAATAAATCAAATGGATGAAAACACCTCCCTGAACAAATAAAAGGGATGAACAGTTTTTACACAGGAAACCCAAATAAATATAACAGAATAACAACAATCACTTAAACCCTAAATAGGGAATTTAACATCAACATCCTAAGCCCTAGAAAAAGGGATTAAGGCAATCAAATAACAGCAACCACCTAAACCCACAAAGGATGAAGACAATAAAATAAGAACAGTCGCATCTGGGTAATGGAGACAACAAATTGTAGAAGCATGTAGAATGCCAACCTCCAAGAATAAGTGTGATTAACAATGAAAGTGTAGAAGGCAGTAGAAAAGAAGGTTTTCTTAGAAGGTGTAAAATATCTCTATTGTCTTGCTCAAAATTCTTTTCTTAAAACTGAGTGAATGTAAAATTGTAATTTCGAATTCTGTAATTGTGTGTTTTTTATTTTTCATCAAAACTCATTTAAATAGGAAAATAGTATTGAAAACGAACCCAAAATAGTTATTGTTCAGTAATAAATATTTAGAAAAAAATCAGGAAGTTCCCAACAGCTATAATTCTTCAAAACAGATTTATTTTTCAAATTTAGAATTGCTATAATAGATTATCTTCCCAGCATAATCGATTATGACAGAGTAAAAATCAATTTTTCATTTTTGATGCATCATAATCGATTATCATACTTACATAATCGATTATGTCACTTATATAATCAATTATGTCACTTATATAATCGATTATCTCACTTATATAATCGATTATGACAGGGTAAAATCATTTTTCTCGTTTCTGAAGCATCATAATCGATTATATCACTTACATAATCGATTATGGACTTCACATAATCGATTATGGACTTCACATAATCGATTATGACAGTAAAAAATGTCATAATACAAATTTTATCACACTTGTGCTTTGGAGGCTTATGCATAATACTACTTCATTAATTTGTACCTCCATATTCATTATTCTAAGACTCTATCTAGTCTTCAGGAATCATCTTGGGCTTGCTTGAATCTTAAATAGAATCTTTATCAAATCATATATTGCGCTTGCTTGACTCTTGGATGTTGTTGACTTGAATCATCATCAAAATCATCTCTTGGGAATGTAGGGACATGTTTCACATTGTCATCAATCTCCCCCTCATTGCTTTCAATCTCTCCCTTTTTTATGATGATCAAGGAAACACCTGAAATGAATTAAAATGTTTGACTCTATATAGCCAACTCAAGATTAGCACAAATTTTCACAGTATAGTATAGTGTAGCACAAATTAACCCAGATTAGCACAATATATTTAAACTCCCCCTAGATATGTTAATAACAAAGCTCCCCTAACTCATTTGAGCAAAACTTCTCCTAACTCCCCCTGTTTAATTCAGAATTAGGAATGGATTTCATACAGATTTTAATTCATCAAAAAAATCTCTCCCTGTTTCATTGATAATAAAAAAAATATTATAAGAGAAAAAAAATTTCCCTCTGTTTCACACAGATTAATATTATCAAAATCTCTCCCTATTTCATTGATAATTATGAAAAATATTGCAATAGAAATTGAGCACAAATTTGCATAGATTAGTACATAAATTAAGGCAGAGAAGATAATGCATCACAAAGTGTCATAGAGAAGAACATCATATTAAGGAGACAATATGATGTGAATCACAAGGGGTGATTTAGGATCTTTAGGGTTAGAACCTTGTACAAAATTTAGGAATTTAGTGATAAGGTGGAAGGAAAGAATCACTCTTCCCAAAGAAGGCAACTCACAAAGGATGTGAAAGTCCTTTGATACAACCAAGTGTTTTTGAATCATTCAAGAATTTAGGAGAATCACTCTCACCAAGATAAAAGAGCTAAACTCCAATATTTTTAAATAAAATTCAACTTGTTATTTCTGATAAAAATGGTTCAGCTTATAAAGAAGCTTTAACATTAGAGTTACAAAGATTCACTAAAGGAAAATAAATGCTAATAATGATTTATTAACCTACTACTTAATGGTTGATTGTAACTGAAATTGTGACAACCAAAAGTCAATCAGCTATGCACCCTCTTGGTCTCCTAATCAGTAAATCATAATTTGGTCAACCAACAATACTTGTTAAAGACCTTCCTTTGCTTCCTTTACTCTAGCCCTTGTTGTTAGACAAATGGCATCTAGAGGGGGGTGAATACAAATTAAAATAGATGTCAAATTAAAAATTTATTTGTGAGTCAATAATTTGTTTGAACACATATAAAGCGGAAGCGATAATATAATCACGAAAAGGGAAAGAGATAAGGGAAGGAAAAAAGAGCACATAGTAATTTATACTGGTTCAGGTATAACCAACCCTACATCCAGTTCCTAGTCAACTCTAATCACAAGAGTGACTCCCAATTCACTATCTTTTAAATTCAGTTCACAAATTACAATCAACTCAGTAGAGGAATCAGTAAAAATTAAACTAATTCAAAAGACAATCACCTCCTTAGAAACCCACTAAGGATGAACACTTCCCTAGAATCCCACTAAGGATGAACACCTCCTCTGAACAAATCAAAGGATGAACACACCTCTTTAGAATCTCACTAAGGATGAACACCTCCCTAGAATCCCACTAGGGATGAACACCTCCTTTGAACAAAGGATGAAGGTAATAAAATAAGAACAGTCACACCTGGGTAATGAAGACAACAAATTGTAGAAGTCTGTTGAATGTCAACCTCCAAGAACAAGTGTGATTAACAATGAAAGCACAGTAGGCACTACAAGAAGTTTTATAATTAGCTAGGAAAATTAGTTACAAAATTTATTTTTCACTAATTTGTAGCTAATTAGCTATGGAATAGTGAAAGAATAAGGTTGTAGCTAATCTGTAGTAAAATAGCTAGAAGACTAATATTTTTGTAGCTATTCTCTCACTTAGCAAAAAAATAA
The DNA here is from genome assembly GCA_963425845.1 of Sphenostylis stenocarpa. Taxonomy (NCBI): domain Eukaryota; kingdom Viridiplantae; phylum Streptophyta; class Magnoliopsida; order Fabales; family Fabaceae; genus Sphenostylis; species Sphenostylis stenocarpa. Next base: position 30,571,230 of record OY731403.1, read on the forward strand.
TTTAGTTAGGAAAATTTTTGTCACTAATCCCTAGCTATAAATATTAGCTATATTACTTTTTGAAGCTATTTCCTAACTAAATTGTGTAGCATACAATTATAGTTAAATCTGTAGCAAATTTATAGCAACTATCAAATTGAAAAAATATTAAATTATTGGGAATCATTCTTATAAATTATTTTAGTTTTATAAAAATTATTTATAAAAAATACTTGTAAATTTCTCTAAAAATATATAATTATAAAAAATAATTTTTGATCTTTTTGAAAAAAATATCAATAAAAATTAATTACAATTTTTTCTTAAAAAAATTATTTTTACCAAATTTACTATAAATATATAATTATATATATATATATATATATATATATATATAAATTATTTTTTTATCTAAAATAAATTATTTAGAAATAATTATAATTTTTTTGAAAAAATATCTAAAAAAATTGGTAAATATTTAAAATTATTTTTTGTAAGTTTTTTATAAATTTAAATTTGTTAGAAATATTTAATAATATTTAAATTAATAGAAAATTTTTATAAATAATATATTTTTATAATTTTTTTAGAAACTATTCTTTATAAGAAATAAAAAAAATTATATTCAAAAATACTAATTTATTTATTTTTTTATAATTCTTTTAATAAAAATCTAAATTAATTTTTTCTCATCTTCTTCATACTTAATTTAAACCTAACGGATAATTGCCTCTCTGTCCCGTCTGCTCCCTGCCGCTGCTGCTCCCTGCCGCTCCCTGCCCCTGCTGCTGCCGCCCCCATCCGCTGCCGCTCTCGCTCTTGCGCCGCTCCCCTGCTGCTCTTGCTCCCACTCCCGCGTTCTCCTTCGTCGCATCCGCGGTTGTCCTGCGCCGCTTCCGCATTGTCCCTGCCGCTGCTCTTGCTCACCTGATATTCATTTACCATCTTCACTCTCTCTTTAGATTTGATGGGAGATTCTCCTCTTCTTTTAACTTCTTCGTACCATGTTGGTAACTCTTTTCTCCCACTTTTATTTTTTTCTCTCTGCATGCACTCAATTCTGGATGCTCGTATGAATCATTGGATATATGCTACATATGTCCATTGTTTCTTCAATGATTATTCTCGAATATAAGAATCTCTAAGTTTGTTTCCTTCAATTCGTTACTAGTTGAGGCACTCTTTACTACCAGGTAAGTCATATCTCATCCTTCTAATTAAATTCTCTTAATATTAGTTGTTTTATGTATATGCTTTTTTATGTGTATATTTATAGATAATTATCCAATGCACTCTCAGTTTTTAGTTTTGAACATTGGTTTGAATGTCATTACTGTTTTTTTGGTGACTGTTTTCACATTCAATAATGGTTGAAGTGTGTGTTTTTTTAAGTTTCTGTTTGGCTTTTGGTTGGAGTGAATCAGAGAGTGTTAGCCTCACCACACTAAAAGAGTTTTTGGAAAGATAGACATGAAGAGAAAGAGAATGTGTAGTAAATGGTATGGCTACTGCGTGTGATTAGGGTGGTGTTTTTATATAGGAATTGCCTTGGCCCTACTAATATTGGATGTCAAAAATTAATGGTTCTTAATTAATTGATGATGATAATAAGTTTCAGCTACTCTTCCACCACACCCTGAAAACTTTTCTTACTTTCCGAGATTATTATAATATGCATGAATTCTTTTGCAAACATTTGAAGTTTAGTTAGCTTATCAGGTGGTTCTGTGTTGGTTGGATTTTAGTTGGATATCATGGACAGAGGTACTGATGCGCGGAATCTGTTGCTAGGAAAAGTTATTACCCTCCGACTTGGTTATGTGGGTGTTGTGAATCGTTGTCAAGTGGTAATGATGTTATCCTCACAAGTCATTGCTAATGAATATGCGCTTGTGAATTGGTTGATTAGCCTGCAGTTCCACATGCAATGCTGAAATTTAGTTTTTTTGTTTTCATCTCAAATTAGGATATATTAATGAACCGAAGTATAAAGGATGATCTTGTTGCTGAAGAGAATTTTTCCCGCAGTCATCCTGTAAGGAATTACCTTTACTTTATAGTATTCAATGTGTCACGTCTATATATTGATTTACTTCATGTTATTCAAGATATACAGTGGCCTAGCAGATAGTTGTGGTGTTCCTCAATTGGCAAAAAAGTTGAACAAGGTAAAGAATTGGCAATGCTGAAAACACTAATTAGCTTTCATTATTAATTTTACTTGTCTCAAATGCTGCCTTAATTGCATCTTCTGCTACCTTATATATTTAAAAGAGCTCAATTCTTAGAAATTCCTTGAAAGTTCTAATTATTACTAATTCTTAGGATTTCATAGCTGAACTTAAGCATGCTATTTGCTTGTATATCTCTTGCATATTCTTGCGCAACATGTCAAGGACGTACTACTAGGACTGAGAGCACGTATAAGTGCTTCTCTAGTCACTCTTGCGAAAGAACATGCAAGCTATGGAGAAATTACTGAGTCCAAGGCATGTGTCCCTATGACATACTTATTTAAATATACTGTTTAACTTGTTTAAAAATGATTAGTTTCTACTCTGGCTGATCATTTACCTACTTCATCTGTTAGCATGATTTTTTTAGTTTTGTTAAATTTCATTATAAGTGTGTATATTTTATAAATATTAAATTTTATTTATTTATAATATTACTAAAATATTGATTTGATGTAGGAATCATATGAAAATACTATGATTGAAAAATATGGGGAAGATACATCAAATCATCCTATAGTTGATTCTGATATTTGGATAAAGACTGCTGGTGAAAATAAAAAAGGTAGAATTTATGGTATAGGTCAGAGTTTGGATCTTGATATTTCACATGTTTCATCTTCATCAGTTGAAGGTCCCTCTTCCCAAAATCTTACCACACCTCTCACTGAAGAAATCACTACCTTAGCTACACAGATATCTAGTTTGCAAGAGCAGATGAAAACACAGTTGCAGGCACAAACTGATATGCAAGCATTGATGCAAGCACAAATGAAGACACAAGCAGAAATGCAAACACTCATGCAACAACAAATGCAAGAAGAAATGCAGTCTTTCAAGAAAGATATATTATCTGCCTTAAAGAAACAATGATGAAAACGTACTTTAAACTTTGTTTCTATTTGTAATTGTGTTATACAGAACTTTTTAGTTGAAATATTATTTTTGTTATGTTTTAATTGTTTGAAACATCATTTTAACTATGTTTAAACAATACTTTTATATTGAAAGTTGATAAGTTTGTCTTCTTTTTTAAGAATGAGTAATAATCTAAATCTTAAATATTTGATATTATAAATTTTGATAAAAATTATCGAGGATTAACTATGAAATAGTGAGAAAAACATTACAAAGGATTAGTTACGGATTAGCGAAGAAATAATTGTGAGGCATTAACCACTAGCTAGAGATAAATTGTTAGGGATTAGCTACAGATTAGCGAGAGAAAAATTGTGAGGGATTAGCTACGGATTAGCGAGAGAAAAATTGCGAGGGATTAGCTACGGATTAGCGAGAGAAAAATTGCGAGGGATTAGCTACGGATTAGCGAGAGAAAAATTGCAAGGGATTAGCTACGGATTAGCGAGAGAAAAATTGCTAGGGATTAGCTACGGATTAGCGAGAGCAAAATTGCGAGAGATTAGCTACGGATTAGCTACAAGTTTTGGGAGATTAAATTAGCTAGGGATAAACAAAATTTCATCATTTAAATTAGCAAGGGATTTAGCGACAGTTTAGCGACAAAATTTGCTACAAGTTTGAGAGAGAATACATTTGTATCTAATTAGCTACTTGGATTTAGCTACGGATTATTCCATAGCTATTCCGTAGCTAATCTGTAGCAAAACATACCAGCGAGAGATTAGCTATAAAATAGCTACGGAATGTGTCATAGCTAATATGTAAAATTCTTGTAGTGAGGCAATGGAGAAGAGGGTTTTCTCAAAACATGTAAAAGATCTCTATTGTCTTGCTCATAATTCTTTTCTCAAAACTGATTGAATGTAAATTGTATTTTCGAATTCTGTAATTGTGTTTTTTATTTTCCATCAAAACTTAATTAAATAGAAAAATAGCATCATAAAAAATAACCTTTGGACACTAATATTTTTGTGGATAAAAATTAGGATATATTCAAAAATATTTATTCTTCAAAACAGATATATTTTCAAATTTAAACTGCCATAATCGATTATGTTACCAGTATAATCGATTATGACAAAGAGAAAATCATTTTTCCATTTTTGATGCATCATAATTGATTATGATAGTGAAAAATGTCATGTTATGAAATTTTATCACACTTATGCTTTGGAGGCTTATGCATAATACCACTTCATCAACTTGTACCTCCATATCCAATATTCTAAGACTCTATCTAGTCTTCATGAAACATCTTGGGCTTGCTTGAATCATCATCTTTATCAAAATCATATCTTGGGCATGTAGGGAAATGTTTCACATTATCACCAACATCTTAAATTCAGTTTGTCCTTAATTCATCTTGAATGATGTTGACTTGAATCATCATCAAAATCATCTCTTTGGAATGTAAAGACATTTTCATCAATCTCCCCCTTAATGCTTTCACTTGTCATAGGTCATGTTCACATCACAATACCTAGGATATCCAAGGCAAATGAAGAAAGAGAAGGATAGGGGAATGACATGATTGCAAAGATAATGGAATGGAATGCAGTAGTTTCCTCCAATTGCAGTCTTCTTATTGAGGCAACTTTCAAATTCAAAATCAAATTCAATCATATTCCAAATTTCAAATTCAAATTGCAACAAATTTCAAATTCAAATTCCAACAAATTCCAAATTTCAAATTCAAATTCCAAATTCAAATTTCAAACTTCAAATTTTGAAATTAAACTTCAAATTTCAAACTTTCAAATTTTAAACTTTCAAATTTCAAAAATTTTAAATTTCAAAACTTTCAAATTTCAAATTTTCAAAATTCAAACTTTCAAATTTCAAATTTTTAAAATTCAGACTTTCAAATTTCAAACTGTAATAATTTCAAGTTTTCATAAATTCAAATTTTCAAAATTCAAACTTTCAAATTTCTAAGTTGGTTAACAATCGAATTTATGTGGCAGATAAGTGCAGATATTCAATGTAGAGACATGAGAGACAAGAATAAACTTACTTTTGTGATATTTTCCTATTCATCCAGCTTGTTCCTGTACACCTATTTAGCTCCAATAACTTTCATTAACTTCTTTCTTTGATAATTACCTGCAACATCAACATACAAATCTTGGTACCCTTTCATCATCTTTGGGTCCTTAAAAAGTTAGTAGAATCACAAGTTTTTGCCAAAAGACTAAGGATAAAAGAATAGAACCATGATGTAATTAAATTTTTTTTTAGATGTCCAATAATTTGTTAATTCAATTTTAATTATCAGATTGAAATGAAATAGAGCGGAAGCAATATAATCAGAAAGGTAAAAGAGAAGTGATTAAGAAAAGAAGAGTGATAAAAGGAAGATAAGAGCGCAGAATAATTTATATTGGTTCGGGTATAGCCAACCCTACATTCAGTTCTCAGTCACCTCTAACACAAGAGTGACCCCAATTCACTATCTTTCAAATTTAGTTTACAAATTACAATTAACTCAGCAGAGGAACAGTAAAAAGTAAACTAATTAAAAAGACAATCGCCTCCTCAGAAACCCACTAAGGATGAACACCTCTCTAGAATCCCACTAAGGATGAACACCTCCCTAGAATCCACTAGGGATGAACACCTCCTCTGAATAAATCAAAGGATGAAAACACCTCCTTAGAATCCCACTAAGGATGAACACCTCCCTGAATAAATCAAAGGGATGAAAACACCTCCCTGAACAAATCAAAGGGATGAACAGTTTCCACACAAGAAACCCAAAGAAATATAACAGAATAAAAACAACCACTTAAACTCTAAACAGAGAATTTAACATCAACTTCCTAAGCCCTAGAAAAAGGGATTAAGGCAATAAAATAACAGCAACAACCTAAACCCACAAAGGATGAAGGCAATAAATAAGAACAATCACACCTGGTGATGTGATTTTCCCTACTGGAATGGGTAAATGATCTATTTAGGGTCATAAATTGAGTGTTATTAAAACGAGAGAAACAGTGACATTTTGAATTACGATTTTTTTCATATTAAACATCGAAAATGTCCTAGTATTTCGTAAGATACAAGCATAACCTAATTAGAACCAAAACAGGAACAAACATCAAAATGATCTAAATTCGACTTTAGGAAAAAGAAGATTTACAAAAAGAAAGATAAAATGATAACAACAAAGGCGCCACAAATTGAAAGTTTGATAAACCGGTTTGATCGCCACAAGAACTAGAACAATTATTGATACGATCGATGGTTCAAGAAAGAACCCTAGCAGAGAGTTTATCTCACACTTTCAAAATTCTGAAATAACATTCTGCCATTTTCATTCAATTTCAAAATTATAAATACTACTAGTTCTTTCACCTCTGAAAGCACATAAAAGAAAACTAAATTCCTAGTATTTCAAGTATATGTAACTTGCCTCAGTGGATACATGAGGTATAGTTAAGCTTGAGATCTAGGGTTCAAATTAGGCTTATGTCATTATTTTACATCTTTTAATACAATAAATCATTATAACCATTCTCAATCTAGACTAGCAATGCAAACCATCATTTTCTTCGTAAAACAACTCATTTAATAGGAAAATAGTATTGAAAATGAATCCAAAACAACTATTATTCAGTACTAAATATTTAGAAAGAAATCAGGAAGTTCCCAACCGCTATAATTCTTCAAAACGGATTTATTTTTCAAATTTTGAATTGCCATAATCGATTATCTTTCCAGCATAATCGATTATGACAAGGTAAAAATCAATTTTTCATTTTTGATGCATCATAATCAATTATGTCACTTATATAATCAATTATGTCACTTATATAATTGATTATCTCACTTATATAATCGATTATGACAGGGTAAAATCATTTTTCTCGTTTCTGAAGCATCATAATCGATTATATCACTTACATAATCGATTATGACAATGTAATTTTCGAAAACAATTATTTTTGCTAACATTATCGATTATGGACCTCACATAATCGATTATAACAGTGAAAAATGTCATAATACGAAATTTTATCACACTTGTACTTTGGAGGCTTATGCATAATATTACTTCATCAACTTGTACATCCATATCCAGTATTCTAAGACTCTATCTAGTCTTTAGGAATCATCTTGAGCTTGCTTGAATCTTAAATAGAATCTTTATTAAATCATATCTTGGGCTTGCTTGAGTCTTGAATGTTGTTGACTTGAATCATCATCAAAATCATCTCTTGGGAATGTAGGGACATGTTTCACATTATCATCAATATCTCCCTCATTGCTTTCAGTTTTATCTTTAAACGATGATTTGATCACTCTTATTGATAAAGAACAATATCAAGCTTCTGTGTTGAGTGCTTGGGATGCTATTATTGTAAATTTTAATCGTTTTCGATCGGAGCATAATGTATATACTTTATGTATTTTATTGAATGTTAATATCATTTTTGTTTCACTCTTATCCAATTTGCTTCCTTTTATTTACTTGAAATTATATATGATATGATTCAGTATCTTTAAATATTTGTCATTAATCGATACATGTGATTGTCTATCGTAACAAATAAAAATAACATTAGCGTTGTTTGATAACACTTTAAGGACTTTGAAGGGTCCTTCCCAATTCGAAGACACTTTCCAAAACACTTCAATTTTTTATCTATAGGCAAAATAATCTTCCACATAACATCATCTTATTTAAAACATTTGTTTCTTGGTTGCTTATTATAAGATCTAACAATTCAAATTTTTTGAAGTAATATTTGCTCTATAACATTTATCCTAACTTTGTCTAATTCATTTAACTCAGAATATCCTATACCAATAATCTAATCTAGGAATAATATTTTGTCTTTGCATCCGAGTTGACTATACATTAATTTCGATAAGCTACACGACATCATGATCATAAACCAATTTATATGGAGTTGCTTTTATAGAATCTTTTGGAGAATTCCTATAAACTCATAATACTTGAAGTAATGTTGCATGTCAACTCTTTGACTTGTCACAAATATGCTTTTTAATTAAACTTATTAACACTTTATTAATTGTCTTCACTTGTCCATTTGCTGGAGAATAATAAGGGGTTGACACTTTTAACTTAATACTTCTCGATTAAGCATAATTCACAATTTTCTTTCCAATAAACATTATCCCTTGCTCCATCGATATTAACTCAAGAATCTCAAATTGATATATAATACGTTCCTCTATAAAATCAATCACATCCTTTTGGGGTTTCCACCAACTTGATAAAATAATCATCTTGCACGATAATATATTTATGTCCTTTAGATGAAGGTGAATAAATTTGCCCTATTAAGGTTTAGCTATCGAATGTAACTCACTTACTGACACATTTCAAATCAGTCAAAATTTTTATATTTTTCACAAGACTTAGCATATTCAATACAATATTTTAAAATCGACAACTAATAATATCCTTGTCGATATAATATCCATTTCGGTTTCTCACCGATCATTTGTACTCTGCAAATTCCATTATGAACTTTTGTCATAGCTATATATGCCTCATCCTTTTCTAAACATTGAAGTAATACTCCATCCACACCTCTCTTATATAATTCATCGTTCAGTACAACATAATTCTTAACTCGATATGTTGTTTTCCTATCAACAAGTTTACTTGGGTCGTTCAAATACTCAAGTATTGGTAATCTCCAATCACCATTTCCTAGTTTGTTTATCTTAATCACTTCAAATTTTTTGGATAATTTTTCATTAATTTGTATCAAATTATCAAAAACTTGATTTGAAATTTTATATCTCGAAACTATTTTCACTAACTCATTAGCCTCACACTATAAGAAAAATTTAAATTATTGACGAAAAATTTTATGTCATAAATTTGAATTTAAACATTTATATTCTCGATTCACTTAGTTAATGAATAATTGTCAGTCTCTTCATACCAACACTATATTTTCATGTAACTCGATTAATGTTTCTAAACCTAAAGTTATCACTTCGTATTCAACCTCATTATTGGAACACCCTGGTTTTATGTCAAACAATAAATTGGTAGAATATTTGTTGGTGAAATAATGATTATTCCTACTCTTGTTCCATTCATAGTGTTTGAGTCATCAAAATATAATATCCATTTGTTTACTTTTGAGACTAACATCTCTATTTTAACATGTGTATGATCGGCCAAAAAATCAATCATGACTTGCCCTTTAATCTATTTTAAAGTGTCGAACTGTAATGAAAATTTTGTCAATGCAAGTACCCACTTGCCAACTCGATTATGCATAATTAGTTTAGATAATAATAATTTTAATATATTATTCTTAGATAAAACAACTACATCATAAGACTTAAGATAATGTTTAAGCTTACAATAAAAATAATAAAGACATAAATTCAATTTTTCAACTGCATTATATCAAGTTTTAACATTTATCATTAATCGGTTCAAATAAAAAATAGCCACATTCTACTCCATGTGCATCTTCTTATGCTAACATACTTGCTATGGTATTCTCCGATGCTAAAACATATAACTTCAATGGCTTTCCCAGAATCATTGGGATCAATTCAAAAGGATTGACCAGTGTTTGCTTTATCTTTTCAAATTCTTCTTGATGCCCATGATCCCATATGAATTCACTCTCTTTCTTTAATCTCAATAATGAAGAAAACACATAAGTTTGTCTGCCAAATTCAAAATAAATCTTCTCAGATATTTAATTTTATCCAACAGATACTGTAATTTTTTTTTTGGAGTACTAGTTTTGATTATTGTTTTTGCTTTATTTTTATCAATTTTGATCATTTTTCGTGAACAATAAATCTTAAAAATTCCCCTGCCCTTACACCAAAAGCATTCATTTTCAAACCACTTTTCTCATCCTTTCAAAGGCTTGCTTTAATCTATCGAAATAAGTCTCTTTTGATTGAGATTTAATCACAATACCATTTATGTACACCTGCATAAAATCTCTAATAAAATCTTGAAAGATTAAATTCATATCTCTTTGAGATATTGTTCTAACATTTTTCAAACTAAAAGACATAAATAACCATTCTTAAGTGCCTAATGCTCCAAGGAATCGGAAGGCAGTTTTCAAAATAGTATTTTCAGCAATAAAAATTTGATTATATCTAGAATAACTGATACAATATTTGAAATCTAATTAACATACCTGATTGTTCTGATAAATTTAGCCTTCAACAACCTTTTGATTTTTTCTTTGATTTTTTCCATTACTTCAGGTGCAAATTTTCTTAGGGATTTTTTACTGGCTTTTTTTCTTCAATAATAGGCAATTGATCCTCAACCAAATTTCTGTTCAATCTTGATATTTCATCATACTCTCATGCAAATCAATCTTTATATTCCCTAAGCATCTTCATTAATTTCTCTTTCATCTTAGCACTCAACAATTGACTAACATAAATTGGCCTTCTTTCTCTTTCGTTCCCTAAACTGTCTTCTTCCAAAGGATATTGTGATTCAACTTTCTTATGTCTTGATGCAATTACCTTTTTGAACTCTAAAGGTGAATAATTATAAATGAAATCTTACTTAACTCCACTACTTGCTAAACTACTAACACTTTTTTTGATCGATACAAGTGACTTATTTACTTTCTTCTTATTATTATTGATAATTTCTTGGCTCTTCTTTGATCGAGACTGATAAATATGTTTGCAATCTCTAAGAAATTTGAGTAACAAGACTTAGTCATTGTCTTTGGTCACTTCGAGATTGACACCCTTTTTAGCAAATATCCTCTCTCAAGATCCATCTCTAGGAACCACAGTTTATGCATTTTTGAATTAAAATCTACAATGGTCTTAAATGTCAATAGCTTCATTAATGCTAAACTTTTCAAAGGCTAGTCTGTATGAGAAACATATGTCACATAATTACTCTGACCACCTTGAATTATTTCTAAATGTTCATCTCGATTTCACATGAATAATTTTTTATGAGTTGTTGAAGGAACTTGCCCAACTCCATGAATCCATTCCCTCTCGAGCAGTGTATTGAAGTTGATATAAGATTTCACAACCATAGATATCGTTACCCTTGTGGATGTTTCCATCGTCACGTCTAAAGAAATAATTACTCTGAATTTGACGACTTTTGACTAAAATCACAAACCATCACATTATTCTTTACTAAGTCTTCCTCTTTTTTCCCAAATTGGTTTAACATTGAGTTGGGCAAGATATTTATTATCGTCCCTCCATCGACAAGGACTTTGCTTACCTTGATTCTTTCAATTTCTATTTTTAGCATGATAGATTTAAATCAAGCCTCATTTTCTCAGTAGGTGGATTGATAAAAGTAGCATTTCAATCGAGAGACTCACATGATATTTTTGTAAGCCAAACAACGTTGGGCTCGTGTCTTAATTCAAAGTAATCTTCCCGATATAAATCACCTCTCCTTTGATCTTTTTCATATTGATTCGCGTACTCTATAATATCAAGATGACCCTAACACTCACGTTCCCCTGATGCAAACTTGCACTCATATTCTCTACCTAATTAATCAAGGTTCCAATATATACTTGATTAGCCTGACTTGAACTTCCTCTCCTTATGGTTCCTGCTCTTGACAGCCTTCTCCAAAAAGGTTGAGACATATTACCTCATGCCTAAGAAACTCCTTGATGAAATCCCTTTTGATGTCATGGATAGTCAATATATAAATTTGGATTGTATAACCTATCAAATACATTTTGATTGTATGATAACCTATCAAATACATTTTGATTCCTCGGTCCATAATTACCTCGAAAAAAAACTATACCTCCCACCCATTCATTTTCAGTTACCTTTGCATAAGGTACAAAAGTTTGAAATTGCTTTTGGCTATCACTTGTTGTCACTTAAACCTCCTGATCATTGTCATTGAAGCCTTAGTTTTTTTTTTCTTCCACCTTCTTCTTTCTTTCTAACTCAAATGTCTTTGTAGTGGATCTACTAGAGATAGCATTACACCTTGGACAAAGAGTGACATATTTATCTTTCCCTTTTCTCCTGTTTAAGAATTCGACCAACATATCCTCAACCTAGGATAAATCTCGTTCTCTACTTCAAATTCTTCTAATTTTAATTCAAAGTTCTATTCAACTTCATCCATTTTCACATGCCTTGGATTTATATCATTTAAAGTGATATCCACCCTATAAATTCCCAAGGCATCAATATCTTCAACAACCTTAGAAGTGTTGAGTTCAGTCTTGACATACCCCACATGATTTTTTAAAGGATTTATGTCCACTTTCATTGGTTTTTCCTCGAATTTCAATCTACCCTGGTCAATAGCATCTTGACTAGTATTCTTAAAATGTATACAATTATTAGTCCAATGGTCATATATATTATGAAATTTACAATATATTTTTCACTTCCTCTATTTCAAAGTGGGTAATTTATGATCATCACTTAATTTTATTTGTCTATCTTTCAACAAATGTCAAATATATGGTGGTCCTACTTTAATTTATGATACATAAAAACTATAAGTTTGATTTGTTGTTTTATCTGATATTTCACCTTTTTGTAACAACATGCAAGTATATGGTGTTCAACGAGGTTAACTTCCACATTTTCACTTAGGTCATCTATCTCATCAACTTCTAAAATATAAGGTAGTCTATCACTTGACTCACCAATATATCCTATTTTGTCTTTTTTAATTAGCTTTCCAAATTTTTGGTATCTTTATTTTTTATATTTAATTTATTTAATTCTTTGTACTTTATCAACCAACTAAGCTATATCTCTCAAGGGTAGAATAACTAATTGTTTCCTTATAAAAAAAATCTAACCTTGACGAGGTCATTCTTACAAGGTATTTGAGTTAAACACCTAAATTTCCTTTGTCGAAACCTATTCAGATAATTGTCAATGCTTTCATTATCATATATTTTTACATTCATCATATTGATTAAACTAACTTGTATTTCTCCCTTAAAAAACTATTCATGAAAATTTCTTTCTAGTTAGACCCAGTTATAAATTTAATTTGGGGAAAGTGTTGTGAATCAAGTAAAAGCATTTTCTTTTAAAGAATTGAGAAAATATTTCATTCTCAAATTTTCATTCATCAAGATATTTCCTTATTTGATTTGATATCTAGCAATATGTTCTACAATGGATTCCCCAATATCACCAGAGAACGTTGTGAATTTCAGTATTTTGAATCCTCAAGAGAGTTCAGCTTCGAGCACAAAATCGGGAAAAGATGAAATAAAATAAGGCTAATTATATAATCTCATTGCTACATCTTCTTGATTATTCCATTGCCCCATTATATGATTATACTGTGCATTATTTTGATTGTACATATTATTCATCATACTAACTTCATAACCATTATCTCTCCTCGAATTATTCCACATTTGCAGAAACTAGTCAGCATTTTGACCTCTTCTAATTATTTGAATATTTCTCATTTGATTACTTTGCTGCTTATTTTGATCTTAATTTTCATTTTGATTATTTTCCATTTGACCATTATTCTCTTTTCGAGGAATAGTTAATGCATCCCCGATTCTAGCCATTTGTTCAGCTAATCTTTGAAAACTATCATTTGTAGTTTGGACTAAGGGGTTTAGGATTGTGGTCATTTGTTCTGATAACAAGTTTACCATTTCATGATTACTATTATCCATTTACTACCTTATCACTTCTAAGGAACTGTTAGATATTCCAGTACTCACATTCTCGAAATCAATATTATTCCTCTTGAATTCTTTATCAAAACCTAATTGAGTCTTATTTTGGCTTCGATCATTCATTCTACTAGAATTAGGAGTTGGCTATCATGGAGGCATACCCAAAGCATATCTTTCAGTTAGTGGTAAACCCTGATCATTTTTATTTATGGAGGAACTGGCCCCATTCCTGTTGCCTCCCAAATTTGTAAAAGGTCTACATTCATCCTTGTGTTCATATGGAGTCTCGCATAAGTAATCACCGAACTACTTACTATTTTCATTATATGATGAAGAAGTAAGAAACTTGGAAGTCTTGAAGATTTGATGAAGTCAAAAGAAGTCATGAAATAGGAGATGTATTATTAAGTCTATTAGTGAGTTTGCATCTTATTGAGTAGTATATTCATCTATCCATTTCTATAGCATGGGTTTCTATCATTTACAAAAGTATAAAGTGCCTCAAATCTTTTTAATCTGTTAAAAATCATTTTAATCAATTAATATGTTCTTAAGTCTCGGTTTTAACTGATAATTTTATGAAATAATTAATTAAAATCACTTAAGAAATTTGAAAACACCTTTTGTCACATTTTTAATTGATACATTTTTTAAATAATCGATTAAAACCACTTAAACCAAGTGAAAATATTTTCTATCATAGTTTTAATTTATATATATTTGAATTAATCGATTAACTTAACTTAAAGTTTTGGAAATCTTCTATCAGTATTTTAACTGATATATCTTCGAATTAATCGATTAAAATCACATAAGAAAGTTTGGAAAACCTTCGTCAGTATTTTAACTTATATATCTTCGAATTAATCAAATAAAATCACTAAAGAAGTTTTGGAAAATCTTCTATCGATATTTTAACCGATATATTTTCAAATTAATCGATTAAAAATACTTAAGCAGTTTTAGAAAACTTACTATCAAAATTTTAATCGATATAACTTCGAATTAATCTATTAAAAACACATAAGCAATTTTTGTATCATTGTTTTAATCGATTAAAACTCATTTTTATAAGTTAAAATTCCTTTAGAAAATTTCAAGAAATATTTTAATCGATTAAACCACATTTTTATAAGTTAAAACGTCTCTGAAAAAATTTGTAGAATCTTTTAATCGATTAAAAGGAATTTTTATCAGCTAATATCATTTGAACTAAGTTGTTTTAATCGATTAAATTACAAATTAATCGATTAAACACATCAATTAGTTAGAGAAATCTCTATATAAAGAGATTTTCTCCAACGTTTCAACACATCTTTTTGAGTAATCATTCAAACAACCTTTAGAGATCTTTTTCAAGAGAGAAGCGCGCTCTTTCCATGGGAATTCCTTAGAAATCTTTCTTGAGGCTCTTTGTTCTTGGTTTTTGAAGAAACTCATTCTGTAGCTGGATTCTTGCATCTACATACTGGTTTGATTATTTTAGTTTATTCTATTCTTTCAAATTTCTATCGATTATTTATATTCTTGGCGTCTGGAAGTGTGAGCACTGGTTTAGCAACTGGAATTTGGTTGCGATCAAGGTTCAAAGAACTGGGTCTAAGTTCTTGGTGGAGATTGTATATTTGCAATCTGTTATTGTAATTAAATGAATTTTGATTAGTAGAACTCAACTGGAATTTGGTTGAGAACTGGATGTAGTCTGGTGGTTTGGGTGAACCAGTATAAAATTTGGGTCGGGCCTCGCATCTTTCATTCGCTTAAGCGTTCTTCTTTCTTTTAATTTTACTCCAATTATGTTGACAATTGTGCTCCTTACTCTTGTATCAAGGTATTCTCGAATTCATCCTATATTGGGAAAAAAAATATATTAGAATTAACATAAGTTAAGTGGTTTCATAACAATTCAAGGCATAATTATATCAGCTTTTTACCACTTAACACATACCCTTGTGTCAAGAAAGTTTTAAGTCCCCCCATCTTATGGCAATGAAGGATAAAATTTTCTTTCTCGTCACCATAGTGTTACAAATGTCAAATTTTGTTGTGAAATGACCAACAAATGTTAAATTCAATTATTAATATATGGAGTATTCAACAAATATGGATATACCTAAATATCCTGCCACATGAGGTTCTTCTCGGTCTCCTTAATATCATCCCAAGATGGAATAATAATAGCAACATGGTGTTAAGCTAGGAGTCTCAAATAGCTCCTAAACTTAGTAGCATTTGGGCCCAATACCTTACCAAAACATGAATCGATGTTAACTTGTATCCTCTGCCTAGTGACCCAACATGTTGTCAACCCCTTCAACCAGGTGACAGATCTACCTCTACCTCTTCTCCTACCATTACCACTGCCAGATGCTGATTTCGACATAATTCTGAAAAAAAAATTATGATTAATAAATTTGAACAAAATGAATACAACGTACTTATACGAAGACAACATACTTAATAAATTTCAACAATATGAAGACAAACATCTATTATGTTAGTATGTTTTCTCATATCCCTTCATCATGATCACTTCGAATAGCATGCATGTTGTCCACTTCATTGTCAACAAGGTCATCAAATGTTATACTTGAAAACGAAGCTATCTCGTGTATATCTAGAGACTCATCTTCGTGAATTCCATGCATGCTTCCTCCTTCAAGAACAATTGACCATTTCTCATTACATGGATCCTTAACATAAAATATTTGTCTCGTTTGATATGTCATAATAAAATGTTCATCCTTATAACTGACATTCCTGAAATAAACCAAAGTAAATCCTAAATCATCTGTCCATACACTGTATTACCATCAACCCATTTATAGTTAAACACAGGCACCCTAAACCTAACATAATTAATTTCTCATATCTCTTGTATGACACCAAAATAACTCGTAGATGTTGTAATGTGATTTTTGTCTTTAGAACTAGAAAAATGTACAAATTCAACTTGAATTGTGACACCACTATTTTGTATTATACTTTTGTCATCTTTTATTTTTTAGTAGAAATAATAATGTCATATTTATGATTAGATAATGTGTTATCTTCTGGAAGCATCTCCTTCAACAACTCCAATAATTCGATGATAATTTTTTCAGTCCATCCATTTCTTGCTTTTAAACTAAACAACCATAAAGTTACTGATAATAATGTAAAACTACATCCTGAGTATTAATGTTGCTCAAAATCAAACTTCAAAGAATCATATACATGTATTTTTTTTTTCTTCACTAATATCACGTATCATCTTCTCTAAATTATCATTCATCCCTTCAAAAATTTTTATTGTTAACATAGTTGGAATGTCTAAAATTCCTCAACTCTTTTTTTCGTACCCTTCACTAATACGACATGCATTCATCCAACTTCAGTCAATAACTACCTATGTTACAAATTTCTGCACTCCTAAAGACTGAAACACATTCATATCTGCAAAAAAAAACAATGCGGACAACTAAAAACGTGAGACTCAAACAAATAAACAGTGGAAACATAACAATGTCATGTAATAAACCATATGTACACTCAAACGAATAAACGGACAGCCACAAACAATAACAGTTTAATTTCAATAACAATGCAGTGGAGACATTCATGCAATATTGTGAGAGATACCTAAAAATAATTACGAGTTTAATTTAAACATGAAACTAAAGACATAAAACATTAATCTCAAAGATACACAAGACATAAATGAGACACAATATAGGTATTGTCGCTACTCACCGTAGTCGAAAAATACTCTTGGAAGTGTTGTAGTAGTTATTGTCACCATCGTCGACTCAAAACCTTCACAGCACAAGGAAGACGAAGCCTCAGGTGAATTAAAACATAATTTTTACATTGACACCCATAAGTTTTTACATAAAATCTCCCATTATTATTTTTAAAAATGTCACCGCATTTTTTTAAGTCGATTATTGTGTAATTCAACGAAAAAGATGTGATGCAAAAAGTCCATTTGCACTAATAAAAAAGAATAAAAAGTATTGTTGTTTGTTTGAGATAAAAATAATAAAAGTGTTTAATTTAAAAAATAATAACTAATTAAATTAAAATTAATATTTATTCAATTACAAAATTATTCATATAATTATTAATTATCTTTTTTATTAGTGAAATAGTTTTTAAATTAACATCTTATTTTTTAATAATATACATTTTAATATATATTATAATTTTTTACAATATGTGAGTTTAAATTAATAAAATAATATTATATATAAAAATTAAAAATATATTAAATTATTCATCACTACAAGAAAAATCACATTTAGCCACCGAAATTAGCGATCGAATTTTTCTGATCGCAATTAGCTGACCGATTTAATTTTGGTCGCAATTAGCAACCGATTTAGCGACCACTTTAATTCGATCGCAATTAGCGACCGATTCAGCGACCACTTTAATTCGGTCGCAATTAGCGACCAAAATATGAATTGGTTTTCATTTTGTTATTTAGCGATCGAAATAGCGACCAATAGTTTGCGTCGCAAAATTTCGGTCGCTAAATCAGTGACTATTCCACACTAAAATAAAAAAATCATTTAGCGACTCGAATTAGCGACCGAATTACAAATTGAAATAGTGACCGAATTATAATCAGTCACTAATGAGAAAATAGCGACCGAATTTAAATCGGTCGCTAACTGAACATTATTTTTTTATGATATTTAAATTTATTTTTTTATAAATATACTTTAATTGTTTTAGTATATTTTTGACAATTTATTTTTTAAAAGTAATTTATTTTCTAAAAATAATTTAATTTTTAAAAGATACTTTAAAAATAAACTTTGGTCTCAATATTAACAAAATGAAGATTAACTTTAATTTTAAATTACTAAAATAAAAATATTATTAAAAATAAATCAATTTTATTAAAAATTTAAATTGTAATAAATTAAGACTAGAGTAATATTAACTATTCAATACATTGTTTAAGAAAAATTTAATAATAAATATTCTTTAATTTATTTTTCAAATGAAAATTTCCATTGAAATTAAATTATATTTTAAAAATGTATATTAAAAAAATTAAACACATCAAATGATCACATTTTAATTCCTCGTTAACTTAATTAATTAAGAAAATAAAATTTTAATCAAATAATTACAATTTTATTTTATAAAACTTTATTTTTAATCTAATCTTTAAATTTATTGCTTTATTATTATTAATTACTTAACCATGGTTATTTTCATATAATTGATATACAAAAAAATTATATCAATATACATTAGATAATCAATATACATTAGTTTAAGTATACTAATTAATATTTTTTCATTTTTAACATAATTAATAACAAAGATTAAAAATAGACTGCTAGAAAAGTTAAAAATTTAAAACTAATCTATTTTATAAATACTAAAAATAAAGCATATTTAAATAAATTAAAAATATATTTAAATTTATATTTGAAACTATATAATAGCGGTTCCATGTTAACCGCTATCTAAACTATATTTTAGATAGCGGTTAAGGTTTAACCGCTATTAGATGTTCTATTTTAAGAGCGGTTCGAGTGGAACCGCTATCATATACAACTATTATGATCGATTAAATTTTCAAATAACCGATCATATTGGATAATTTTTTCAAATAATTAATTATAATCGATTAGTTTTCTAAATAATTGATTAGAATTGATTAGTTTTTCAAATAATAGATTATAATTGATTAATTTCTCAAATATACATTAAAAAATTATAAATAAAAATATAAATTACTTAAGAATATTAATTATTGTATGAAAGTGATGAAGATCTTATTGAAACACTCTGACAAAGATCTTATTGATTTGATGAAGTCAAAGATAAAGTCAAAGTCAACTTTGTAGCGGTCAACAGTCACTTTGATAAAAGAGTAGAGGAATTAGTGTGTCTTCAGCTATGCTTAGGTATAATCATTTTTATCTTTTCTGCTGCATGAGGTTTCTTCACTTAAAAGATTTTGCAAAATGCCTCTAAATACGTTTAAGCAGTTAAAAACAAAGTATTTTAACAAAAGCTTTCTTAAACAAGTTTTTAACTGATATAATTTCGAAATAACCGGTTGTTTTCATTAAAGAAAGTTTTGAAAACCTTCTGTCAGTGTTTTAACTGATAAAGCTTCGAAATAACCGATTAAAAACACTTAAAATGTTAAGAGAAGTGTTTTTGCAGTATTTTAATCGATACAACTTGGTTTTAATCGATTAAAACCACTTAGAGTTCAGGATGATCGATCAGAATGCAATTATGACCGATCAGAATCAGATATGATCGATCAGAACTGAGTTATGACCGATCAGAGCTTTTTCAATCGATTAAAACACGTTTCAATCGATTAAAACAACTTAGAAAATTTCTACACAGCATTTTAATCGATTAAAACTTATTTTTATCAGTTAAAATCACTTGGAAAAACTCACAATAAAGTTTTGCAGTATTTCAATCGATTGAATCACGAAACAATCGATTAAAACAAATTAGAAGATTTTTTGTAAAGAGTTTTAATTGATATAAACGTTGTCGTATCAGTTAAAACAAATCTGTTAAAGAATCAAGAACGTTTTAATGGATTAAAAGAATTTTTAACAGATTAAAACTGCACTTTTAACAGATTAAAAGATTATTTTAACAGATTGATTAAACCAACGAGTTTTGAAAATCTTCTATAAAAACAGTTTGGCTTGAACTTTTTAAACACACATTGAACATCAGTTTTTACATATCCTTGAGCAATCAATCAAGCAAACTTTAGCACTCTTTTCATTATCGATTATAATTAGAAATGATTGATCATAATTGAGAAGATATAATAGCGGTTCCACGTTAACTACTATCTAAAGTATATTTTAGATAGCGGTTAAGGGTTAACCGCTATTAGAAGTGCCCTTTAATAGCGGTTCCAGTGGAACCGCTATCATATACAACCAGATTTTTTGATTTTGATTGATTAGATTTTCAAAATGATCGATCATATTTGATAATTTTTTCAAATAATTAATAATAATAGATTAGTTTTCTAAATTATTGATTAGAATTGATTAGTTTTTCAAATAATAGATTAGAATTGATTAATTTCTGAAATATATACTAAAAATTTATAATTAAAAATATAAATTATTTAAGAATATTGACTATTGTAAAGATAAAGTAGAACATGGGAGGAGATGAGGATGATAATATAATGATAGAACTTACAAAAATGTAGAATTGAGAAGTTTGAAACAAATAAAATTAAGAAAATAGAGATTTAATGACACTCTTAATAAATTTAAGATAATACTAGTTTTGATTTTTATGTTTAAATATTTATTTTAATTATTTAAAACAGAGAAACTATAATTTTAGTTTCTAAATACTGAATTTAAAGAATTAAATTTATTATTATTTAATCTTTTAATTTTAGTATTAAAAATTTATATTATATTTTATTAAATTAAAATAATTACAATATATTTTTCTACTTTGAGAATGAACAATATAATTAAACTCAAAATTGACAATATTATAATACATTTTTGAACTCTTTTGGATTAATTTTTTTTCCTAATTTTTGATAAAGTTAATTTTAATATTTAAAAGTATTTAACATTTTGAATTCTGAAAGGTTTTCTCTAATAGCAAATTTAAAAACATAATATTCAAAAAAATAGTTAAAGTTTTCATTATGATCTATAATAGCGGTTCCACGTTAACCGCTATCTAAAGTATATTTTAGATAGCGGTTAAGGGTTAACCGCTATTAGAAGTGCTCGTTTAATAGCGGTTCCACTGGAACCGCTATCATATACAACCAGATTTTTTGATTCTGATCGATTAGATTTTCAAAATGATCGATCATATTTGATAATTTTTTCAAATAATTAATTATAATCGATTAGTTTTCTAAATTATTGATTAGAATTGATTAGTTTTTCAAATAATAGATTAGACTTGATTAATTTCTGAAATATATACTAAAAAATTATAATTAAAAATATAAATTATTTAAGAATATTGACTATTGTAAAGATAAAGTAGAACATGGGAGGAGATGAGGATGATAATATAATGATAGAACTTACAAAAATGTAAAATTGAGAAGTTTGAAACAAATAAAATTAAGAAAATAGAGATTTAATGACACTCTTAATAAATTTAAGATAATACTAGTTTTGATTTTTATGTTTAAATATTTATTTTAATTATTTAAAACAGAGAAACTATAATTTTAGTTTCTAAATACTGAATTTAAAGAATTAAATTTATTATTATTTAATCTTTTAATTTTAGTATTAAAAATTTATATTATATTTTATTAAATTAAAATAATTACAATATATTTTTCTACTTTGAGAATGAACAATATAATTAAACTCAAAATTGACAATATTATAATACATTTTTGAACTCTTTTGGATTAATTTTTTTTCCTAATTTTTGATAAAGTTAATTTTAATATTTAAAAGTATTTAACATTTTGAATTCTGAAAGGTTTTCTCTAATAGCAAATTTAAAAACATAATATTCAAAAAAATAGTTAAAGTTTTCATTATGATCTATAATAGCGGTTCCACGTTAACCGTTATCTAAAGTATATTTTAGATAGCGGTTAAGGGTTAACCGCTATTAGAAGTGCCCTTTTAATAGCGGTTTCAAGTGGAACCGCTATCATATACAACCAGATTTTTTGATTCTGATCGATTAGATTTTCAAAATGATCGATCATATTTGATAATTTTTTCAAATAATTAATTATAATCGATTAGTTTTCTAAATTATTGATTAGAATTGATTAGTTTTTCAAATAATAGATTAGACTTGATTAATTTCTGAAATATATACTAAAAAATTATAATTAAAAATATAAATTATTTAAGAATATTAACTATTGTAAAGATAAAGTAGAACATGGGAGGAGATGAGGATGATAATATAATGATAGAACTTACAAAAATGTAGAATTGGGAAGTTTGAAACAAATAAAATTAAGAAAATAGAGATTTAATGACACTCTTAATAAATTTAAGATAATACTAGTTTTGATTTTTATGTTTAAATATTTATTTTAATTATTTAAAACAGAGAAACTATAATTTTAGTTTCTAAATACTGAATTTAAAGAATTAAATTTATTATTATTTAATCTTTTAATTTTAGTATTAAAAATTTATATTATATTTTATTAAATTAAAATAATTACAATATATTTTTCTACTTTGAGAATGAACAATATAATTAAACTCAAAATTGACAATATTATAATACATTTTTGAACTCTTTTGGATTAATTTTTTTTTCCTAATTTTTGATAAAGTTAATTTTAATATTTAAAAGTATTTAACATTTTGAATTCTGAAAGGTTTTCTCTAATAGCAAATTTAAAAACATAATATTCAAAAAAATAGTTAAAGTTTTCATTATGATCTATAATAGCGGTTCCACGTTAACCGCTATCTAAAGTATATTTTAGATAGCGGTTAAGGGTTAACCGCTATTAGAAGTGCCCTTTTAATAGCGGTTCCAGTGGAACCGCTATCATATACAACCAGATTTTTTTATTCTGATCGATTAGATTTTCAAAATGATCGATCATATTTGATAATTTTTTCAAATAATTAATTATAATCGATTAGTTTTCTAAATTATTGATTAGAATTGATTAGTTTTTCAAATAATAGATTAGACTTGATTAATTTCTGAAATATATACTAAAAAATTATAATTAAAAATATAAATTATTTAAGAATATTGACTATTGTAAAGATATAGTAGAACATGGGAGGAGATGAGGATGATAATATAATGATAGAACTTACAAAAATGTAGAATTGAGAAGTTTGAAACAAATAAAATTAAGAAAATAGAGATTTAATTACACTTTTAATAAATTTAAGATAATACTAGTTTTGATTTTTATGTTTAAATATTTATTTTAATTATTTAAAACAGAGAAACTATAATTTTAGTTTCTAAATACTCAATTTAAAGAATTAAATTCATTATTATTTAATCTTTTAATTTTAGTATTAAAAATTGAAATTATATTTTATTAAATTAAAATAATTACAATAAATTTTTCTACTTTGAGAATAAACAATATAATAAAACTCAAAATTGAGAATATTATAATACATTTTTGAACTCTTTTGGATTAATTTTTTTTTCCTAATTTTTGATAAAGTTAATTTTAATATTTAAAAGTATTTAACATTTTGAATTCTGAAAGGTTTTCTCTAATAGCAAATTTAAAAACATAATATTCAAAAAAATAGTTAATGTAAGTTGTCATTATGATCGATCATAATTTGAAATGATCGATCATAATTGAGAGGCTATAATAGCGGTTCCACTTTAACCGCTATCTAAAGTGTATGTTAGATAGCGGTTAAGGTTTAACCGCTATCATATACAACCATATTTTAAGATTGTGAAGTCTCGGGTTGTATTTCGCTTGAGCGATACTATACTCGCTCGAGCGACATCCGATTCAAACATGTGAGGTCTCTCATGTTACATTATCCGGCTAACTTTGATCGACGTTTACGCAGGTCAACATTCGCTCAAGCGAAAGTAACATCGCTCGAGCGACGCGACCTGCACAATATTGGCATTCTCGGGTTGTATTTCGCTTGAGCGACACTAGTATCTCTCGAGCGACGCCACCTGCACAAAATTGGCATTCTCGGGTTGTGTTTCGCTTGAGCGACACGATCTCGCTCGAGCGACATCCACATTTTTTGGTTATGATCGATTACATTTTTAAATGATCGATCATATTTGAAAATATATAATAGCGGTTAAGATTTAACCGCTATTAGAGGTGCTATATAATAGCGGTTAAGATTTAACCGCTATCAGAAGTGCTATTATAATAGTGGTTAAGATTTAACCGCTATCATATACAACCACATTTTTTACTTTCCTATCTCGCGCCACTTATCCCCAAATAACCCTAACTCTCGCGCCTCACTCACCCATTCCTCTTAACCTTGGCCAGTATCTCCTCCTCACTCCCGGCGAGCCCTAGCCCCCTCACTGCTCCCCCCAAGTCAGCCCTCACCCTAATCCAACCTCCACCAAAGCTCCTCGTCAACCGCACGCCACCCTGTGAGCCACCGCTCCATCGCGAATCCCCGCGCTTCTCGTGAGCACTGCACCCCAACACCTGTTGTTTGGACCCCCAAACCTCAGTCATCACCACCGCCTCCCTGGCCACCATCGTGGCCATCCCTAAATCTCAACCTAACCTCCACCATCGAGGTCTTTCCACGCCTCAGTTGCCCCAATCGTGCCATTGAGTTCCCCGCGAACTAGAGGTGAGTCAGAGGGGTCGCGGGTCAAGGGCTTCGGTTCACATTTTGCTGCTATGTTCTATTTCTTTTATGCCTTTTTACTGTGGATTGTTCTCCTTGGTTAAGGATGAATTGTGTGTGGGTCTGGTTTATTTTCGTATGAATTGTCAAACTGACTACCTCTATTGGTTGAATGGGGTTCCTGTTTGATTCTGGGTCTTATACTGTTATTTCCGTTTAGTTTTTTTTTCCTGAATATGTAGTTTTCATGTTGGCTGCGTAATTTACTAGACCTTACCATCCACAAAATGTTTGCCACTCGTTCTTATCTGTATAGAACAGTTTATACACATCCAAAAGTGAAGGTATGAAGTATGTTCATTTTGTTAAGAAGATTATTGAATTTTAGGTAGATGTAGATACCTGCCTTTTTTTTCCTTACCTGACTACTTAATACCCTTGAACTTACCATTCTTGGTTTTTACAGTTTCTAATTCTATTTTGTTTTATATATGTATCTGGCAGAAGAGTGGTGGAGTTACTCTGAAAGAGGAGGATGTAGTTGTTTGTAACATCAAAATTGATTTGACTAGTGGAAATCATAATCCTCTTGAAAGGTATTCAATGAAGAATAATCACGCTTGCTGAACATAGACATTTAGTTTGTTTTAACTTACTATAATGTTATCCTAATGCATTATTTTTCTCTCTTATGGTGCATGTTTCGTGGCAGGCATCCACTTTTTCAAGGTACATCGCCAAACCTACCTAACTATCTTTCATCAAGATATTTCTTTAATCTTCTTATATATTAATTGGTTTTGCCTGTGTCTATATTGTATTAGTGGATTATATCTTTTTTTTGCACTATTAAACATCTTACCTTATGCAGTTTGACAGTTTCCTTGCTAATAAGTTTTAGTTTAAACTGTTTTATATTACTTCTGTTGGGATACTGGGCTGCAATTGTTCAAAATTATTGAAATATTTAAAGTGGTTTAGTTTGGCCCATTATTGGTGCTTAGTTTGGAATTAAATTATGCTAGCTGTATTGAGTTACCTAGTTTCAATAATGCATTCAGGATTATGAAAGCAATGAGAAATTTACAATACCTGATGACTGTGTAAGCCACTTGCTACATATATCTTACCAAGATATGATAGTTAAGGTGTACTCCAAAAAGGTTGAACTGGTTAGTTATCCTATGCATGTTTAAACTTCTTTCCTTTACCCATTCAGGTTGGATTCACTAATATATTGCTTTGTGCAATCCTATAGGTGCAGACAATTTCAGAGGCTTTTGAAAATTTTCAATTGAAGACATATGGGATCAAAGCACAGGCACATTCAACACCACAAAAGAAGCGACGTAACAAATCAGTTTTATGAAGGGAAATGTATTACTACTATGATACTATTTTTTTTTTGTTCACCTTTATTGTGTCTCACCCTTTCTTGGTATATATGTATTTTCTACAATTGAAATATAGTCTTAAGTCCACAGAAAACAATATTGACACCCTCTTAAGATTGTGCTAGAGTTACCATATAAAAAAAGGCAATTATGTGTATAGCAGTGTTTAAGTGTAACAGTTTCATTTAGTAGTACTTGGCAATGAGAAATCTTTTCTGTCACTGTTAGTTGGCAGTTTCAATTTGCAAATGTTTCTCAAATCTTAAGTTTATGACAAATTGGTCCACATTTCATGGATGAGAATGCATCTTAACTACTAACTACTAAGCATTCATTATGTAACACAATTGTGTCCAATTGGAGAAAAAAAGTTGTCTAATGAACTTGATATAATTAAAAATGTAAATAAATAAAAATAATTAACTTTGTTATTAATTTAGCGATCGATTTAGCGATCGAATTTTTGGTCGCTACAAATTTATTATAATATACAATTCAAATTTAGCGATCGATTTAGCGATCGATTTAAATTATTATTTAAATAATTCAATTAATATATTAGCGATCGATTATATCTGTCGCTATTATTTTTAACTTTGTCTCCCATTTAGCGTACCGATTTAGCGATCGATTTTAATTATTATTTAAATAATTATATTAATATATTAGCGACCAAATATATCGAGTCGCTATTTTTTAAAACATTACCACGGATTTAGCGACCGATTTAGCGATCGATTTATTATATTAATTTCGGTCGCTATTTTGGTCTTCAATGAATAAGTGACCAAATTATTTAGCGACCACTTTAGCGACCACCTCATCGGTCGCTATTTAGCGACCGAAATGTAAATCGGTCGCTAACACATTAGCGACTTGCCCTTTTGCGACCAACCATTTCGTAGCTAATTTCGGTTGCTAACAGATTAGCGATCGATATTTGGCCATTAGCGATCGATTTTTCGGTCGCTAATACCGCTTTTTCTTGTAGTGCATTTAATTTTTAAAATATTTTTATATTTATAATATTTTTAAAAAATAATAATTAAAAGGATATATATATATATATATATATATCACTACAAGAAAAAACGGTATTAGCGACCGAAAAAATCGGTCGCTAATGGCTATAAATCGGTCGCTATTCTGTTAGCGACCGAAATTAGCGACCGAAATGGTTGGTCGCAAAAGGGCAAGTCGCTAATTCGTTAGCGACCGATTACAGATCGGTCGCTAAATAGCGATCGATCCGTGTCGCTAAAGTGGTCGCTAAATAATTTGGTCACTTATTCTTTGGAGACCAAAATAGCGACCGAAAATAATATAATAAATCGAGTCGCTAAATCGTCGCTAAATCGTGGTGAAATTTTAAAAAATAGCGACCGATTTATTCGATCGCTAATATATTAATATAATTATTTAAATAATAATTAAAATCGATCGCTAAATTGGTCGCTAAATTGGAGACAAAGTTAAAAATAATAGCGACGGATATAATCGGTCGCTAATATATTATTTGAATTATTTAAATAATAATTTAAATCGATCGCTAAATCTGTCGCTAAATTTGAATTGTATATTATAATAAATTTGTAGCGACCAAAAATTCGGTCGCTAATCTAACCAAATCTGAAAATTTTCGTTTAAAATTTTGTATATCCAATTTGACAAAATTTGTACCTGTTTAATTCATCCAAACATAACACAAATGAAAACTTAAGAACTAAAGTCAAATTATTCAAATCATAAAATTTGTACCTGCTTAATTCATTCAAACATAACATAAATGAAAACTTAAGAACTAAAGTCAAATTTTGTATATCCAATTTTACAAAATTTGTACCTGCTTAATTCATCCAAACATAACACAAATGAAACTTAAGAACTTAACAACTACTCAAGATTCAAAGTCTTAATATCATAAAATTGAAAATTAGTCCTCTGGTATATTGTCAGTGTCATGTTGACTAGTGTCATGTTGACTTGTAGTAGGATGACTATTCATTTGAATATGTTGTAAAATAAGCTTCATCTGCTCATCTTGTTGGCGTTGATTGTTCCTCAACTCCTGCATCTCTTCTTCAAGTGTCTTCTCCTTATTATGCTTTGCCACCAATTCAGCATTTAACTTTTCAATAGTCTCACGCATTTGTTCAATTTGATGAAGTACTGGAGTTTGAGTAGAAGATTGAGAACCTGATGTAGTAGTGAACTTTTTGCTCAATGTACCAAGTCCATACACATTTCCTTTTTTATTTTCACCTCCAACAACTGAAATGTATATTTGATTATCATCAACAGAGACAATAGGAGACTCTTGTGAAGATGAGCCTTCACGCAAGTTTTGTTGATGGACTTCTTCTCTGCGCTGCATATATTGTTCCTAAAAATGAAGTGAAATATAATTATTATGAAGAAAACATATATTGAATAATAAACTATAACTTAGATGTTAAATATACAAGCAAGATAACGAGTTTTTTCATTGACCCATTGTCCAGTCTTTAATTTCTTTGTCCTCTCAACAACCTCCCAAACGGTTGGTTCCCGTTGAAACTCCGTAGTCTACACATTAAAATGAGACAAAATTCATTACCTAAAGTGTAATATATTGTATTAAATTACTTATATAAAAATATAATAAACTTACCATCTTCTCAAAGTGAGCTGCAGGAGATATGGAACCCCCATAGTAAGCTGAGGCACCCTTATCAACAGCTCGATTAGTCTTGGCAATGGCACTCTTGTTTTGAA
Organism: Sphenostylis stenocarpa; assembly: GCA_963425845.1. Classification (NCBI taxonomy): domain Eukaryota; kingdom Viridiplantae; phylum Streptophyta; class Magnoliopsida; order Fabales; family Fabaceae; genus Sphenostylis; species Sphenostylis stenocarpa. The sequence continues at coordinate 30,600,455 of OY731403.1, forward strand.
AATCTGGAGAACTCCAATGTAAGTCCAAAGATGCTCGAACAGCTGGCGGTATCCAGATTCCCGTATCCTTACCCTTCCTAACTTTGTTCATTGAGTTTTTTAAAATTCGAGAACCTTTCTTATCAAAAACAGATCTTATGGCTTGCTCTTGTTCCACATCCCATATATACTCTTTCTGCATAAATACACAACAAACATTTAATTTATAAGAATGAAATGACATTGTTTAATGTAACTATAATTCAAATTACCTTGAACTCTCCAAACCATCTATCTCGAAGCTCAAGTGAAACCTTTCTCCAAGTGGGACTTGGTTCATCAAATTTTTGTTTGATGATTCTAGAGATTATAGCAGGAGAACCATTTGCTGGTATAAACCTGTGTTGAAACATATTGTGGGATTGATATTATTAAGAAATTTCATATTAAATAATTATAATTAAATTAAAACATACTTACTCTCCTTTGTCTACTTGTAACCATGGCCTTTGATCAACCACATTTCCAGACTCAACCTCAGTTGCGACTGACCCAGGTACCTGTGTAGGTTGACCAAATGTCGCCTCAGCAGAGAAGGTAGTAGGAATTGTTTCTCCTACTATAGCTACAGGAGATTCCTGCTGAGTTGAGGGAGGTGTGCGTTCTACAAACATAGGATTAGTAGACTCCATGGATCTTGGTCGAACAGAACTAGGAGAGTTAGGGCTGGGTGAACCTCTATCATCAACCAGTACACCTCGACCACCACGATGAGGTGGTCTACGACCACCACTTCTACCCCTTTGTGGCATCTACAAGCGGATCTTATTACATATGTAACATGCATAAAATTAAACAATTGAAACAATGAATTACCTGATTGTGTTTTCTACACCCAAACGTGTCAGTTAGCTTACCACTCATTCACTGCAAATAATTAAATCATAATCATATCAATATATATATGTATATATATGCAATATTAAATAAAGGTGTACAATCAAATTTAACAATTGTAAAAATAATTTTAATGCATGAATTACCGAAGTATCTGTATCATCAAAATCACTCTCAGTCTCATCCTCACTTGAAATATATTCATCCTCATCTTCATCTATATTTCTTTCATTTAGTAATTGTATATCTATTTCTTCTCCCCCACCATTAACATCAGCAAGGGAATCATCAATGAAGTTAGGATCAATACGAAGCACTACTTCAAGTCCTACAAGTTCATCATCTTGGTATGGAGTCTCATGCTCAACTTGACTGACTATATTATCAATGATTCAACTACGAGATTTTGTCTTTATTACACCCAACCAACCTCGGTGTCCCTCTGGATAACTTGTGTAATAAACTTGTTCTGCTTGTTGTGCAAATATGAAAGGATCATATGCTTTATTATATCTTCGTGATTGCTTTACTTCCACGATTCCATACTTATTATCTACTTTGGTTCCTATATTAAGAGTATTGTCAAACCATTCACACTGAAAGAGAACTAAATTCATCAATGGCAAACCAGTATACTCTAATTGAATAATATTAGACAATAATCCATAAAAATCTGACTCTAATTGACCATTGGTTCCTCGTACATAAACACCATAGTTACAGGAATTCATGCCTTCACTTCAAACAATAGTGTGGAATTTGTATCCATTGATAACATACATAGGCCATGATTCAACTTTTCTCTTGGGACCCCATGCCAAATTAACCAATAATGGATCTTCAATATTATTTTCTGGATTTAGAACCTAAAGACAGCAAAGTCCTTTACACATTAGACTATGTAAGTCAGAATAAATATTTGTAAGAAATATAAGTCAAAAACTTACATATTTTTTAAACCATTTAGGAAAATGGGATGAAATGTCTTGGTCAATTTGGGCACCAGAAATACTAGGATTTAGCTGTCTTAAATATTCAATATAAATACTGCAAACACGTAACAAATTACTCAAACCACACAAAGTAACATGAGTAATTTTGATGTGAGAAGAGTGAAAACATCTTACTCAAAATATGGTTGAACCTCTTCACAATTTTGAAGAACATATAATTCGGCAACATCATAGTCTCTTTGGTCCAGAAAATATGTTTGAGATTTTCCTATTGGTCTTCCTGGGTAGTTGAAAATTGAAATAGGAGGAGGGGATGAAGAACCTTCACCTACATGAACATTTCTAGGAATCCTAGTCCTTCTTGTTTCAACATGATCAGGATAATAAAATGAGGCAAATGTAGATGTTTCTTCCACCAAGTAAGCTTCACAAATAGAGCCCTCCACCCTAGCTTTATTCTTCACTTTCCTTTTTAAGGAGTGTAAGAATCTAAAAAAGAATACAAAAATGGAGTCTTTAAAGAACATATAAAATACTTTAGAAATGGAGGGTGAGTAGTTAGTGTAAAGATACCTCTCAAAAGGATATATCCAACGATATTGAACTGGACCACCAACCTTTGCCTCATAAGGTAGATGAATTGGAAGATGTTCCATTGAATAAAAGAAGCTTGGTGGGAATATTTGTTCCAATTTGCACAATAAGACAGGTATATTTTCTTCCGTAACTCGTAAGCGTTCAATATTTAGTGTTGTGGAAGTCAATTCTCTAAAGAAAAGACTAAGTTCAACTAGTACTTCCCAAATTGATTTTGGCAACGAATCAAACGCAATTGGAAGTAATCGTTGCATGAACACATGACAGTCATGACTTTTCATACCATGTAACTTTCCTTGATTCATGTCAACACATCTACCCAAATTGGAAGCATATCCATCTGGCAATTTAAGTTCTTTAACCCACTTACAAATAGAGAGTCTTTGGGATTTGGTGAAAGCATATGCTGCCTTTGGTTTGATAAGTTTTCCACGTCCAATGTCTTTCAACTCTAACTCTTTTCGATTACATATTTCAGCTACATCCAATCGAGCCTTGTTTGTATCCTTAGTTTTGCCTTTGATATCCATGACAGTGTCAAACACATTCATGAACACATTTCTTTCTGTGTGCATAACATCAATATTATGACGTAAAAGTTAGGTTTTCCAATAAGGCAACCTCTAAAAAATACTTTGTTTCTTCCAATTATGTGTAATACCATATCCTGCAATATTGTCTACTTGTTGTAATTGATAGCAAACTGGTAAGTGTGCCACCCTATTCCAGACATCAAGACTAGATAAACGTGGAGGAGGGGGATCAATCTCAACAACGTTCTTCTTGAATGCCTTTTTATTCCTCCTAAATGGATGGTCTTGTGAAAGAAATTGACGGTGACAATCAAAATAGGAGATCTTGTGGCTATGACTAAGAGAAAATGTCTTTGTTCTTTCCATACATATAGGACAAGCAAGTCTACCAGCAGTCGTCCAACCTGATAACATGCCATAAGCTGGGAAGTCATTAATTGTCCACATCAAAGCAGCTTTCATCATAAAATTTTGCCTCAATGACACATCATAAGTCAATATCCCTTCATTCCATAAGGTGCACAAATCATCTATAAGTGGTTGCAAGAATACATCAATCTTATGCTTTGGATTTGAAGGACCTGGAATTAAAATTGTCAAAAACATAAATTCTCTCTTCATGCACATGGTAGGTGGAAGATTGTATGGAGTTAGGATAATCGGCCAACAAGAATAACTTTTGCCATACTGACCAAAAGGATTAAACCCATCAGCACATAACCCTAATCTGACATTTCTTGGGTCTTGACTAAACTCTGGGTGAAGAGTGTCAAAGTGCTTCCAAGCTTCCCCATCCGATGGATGACACATAATATTGGGGTCCTTTTCATTCTCGCTATGCCATCTCATGTGAGGTGCAGTGGCCATTGAAGAGTATAACCTTTTGAGTCTAGGAATAATTGGAAAGTACCACATTTTTTTAATAGAAATCTTTTTCTCAACTCCCCTCCTAGTGATAATCTTGTATCGATCCATTCCGCATATCAAACAATTAGTTATATTTTTAGATGAATTTTCATTATAATACAACATGCATCCGTTTGGACAACAATCAATTTTGAGACAACCCAAACCCAATTTTATCACTGACTTCTTAGCTTGGTTAAAATTCGTAGGCATTCGATGATCTTCTGGCATAGTCTCTCCCATAAATTGGACCATTCTATTAAAACATCCTTCAGCCATATTATAATCAGATTTTAAGCTTAGAGCTTCCAAAGATGCTGACAATTCAGAGTGATGTGTACATCCTTCCCACAATGGTGCTTGCGCAGCAGCAAGCATGTCAAAGAATTTTTGAGTATCAGAATCAGGGTTTTCTGCCATGTCCTCTTCTCTAATTTCACTCTCGGTTTGAAGTTGGTATCCAAGTGACGGTCCGACATGATCCATAATCATTTGATGGAAAGGACCTAATTCTTCCCTTTGTTGAAAAGTTCCATGTGATCTCTCGACAACCACTGCAGGAAATTCCGGCGACTCTTCACCATGGTTTGTCCACCAATAATAATTAGGCATGAATCCCTCTTGATAAAGATCCCATGCAAATTGATCAACAAACTTGAAAACTTTACACTTACATTTAACACAAGGACATCTTAACATTTCACCTTGTTCTTGAAACATAGGTTGAGCAATAACATATTGTAGGAAATTATACACTCCTTCTCTAAATTCATCTGTTAGATGTTTGTTACCATTCAATCTTTGATACATCCACATTCTACCAACGGGGATCTCCATTCTTGCAAACTAACTACAACAATCAGCATAAGTGAAACTGCATTATTCACTTTATGTGATGCACTACTTATGTTTTTCTATTATTGCAAATTTACTACAACAATCAGCATAAGTGAAACTGCATTATTCACTTTATGCGATGCACTACTTATGTTTTTCTATTCTTACAAATTAACTACAACAATCAGCATAAGTGAAACTGCATTATTCACTTTATGTGATGCACTACTTATGTTTTTCTATTCTTGCAAATTAACTACAACAATCAGCATAAGTGAAACTGCATTATTCACTTCATGTGATGCAGTACTTACGTTTTTCTAATACATTTTTTCCAAGGTATTTATCCACTATGATACAGACCACCAAATAATTGTGTAAGTAAACCCAATAATTATGAAATTTCTTTTCACTAAGATGCAACAGATAAGTGAAACAAATTACAAATGGTTAACCTGAGGGCGTACAGTCTCGAGTAGTTCCCAAATTGGTCTGTCAAGCACCACCAAATCCACAGTATGAGGGATCGAAGAACCTATCCACTTCACAAATACACCTACAATAAACAGATAAAGAAATTCTGTCAAAAGTATCTCTCCTATATTATTCACAATGCAAGAGAATAACAGTATATACATTCAAACAAGCCAAACCTTGGTTGGATTAGGTTAAGGACAGAGGTGTGGCGCGGTGGCAGAGGGTGCGGAGAAGGTTAACAATAGAGGTGTGGCACGGTGGCTCACAGGGTGGCGTCCGGTTGACGAGGAGCTTTGGTGGAGGTTGGATTAGGGTGAGGGCTGACTTGGGGGGAGCAGTGAGGGGGCTAGACAGGGAATGGGTGAGTGAGGCGCGAGAGTTAGGGTTATTTGGGGATAAGTGGCGCGAGACAGGGAATTGAAAAATGTGGTTGTATATGATAGCGGTTAAATCTTAACCGCTATTATAATAGCACTTCTAATAGCGGTTAAAACTTAACCGCTATTATATAGCACGTCTAATAGCGGTTAAATCTTAACCGCTATTATATATTTTCAAATATGATCGATCATTTGAAAATGTAATCGATCATAACCAAAAAATGTGGATGTCGCTCGAGCGAGACAGTGTCGCTCAAGCGAAAAACCACCCGAGAAGGCCAATTTTGTGCAGGTGGCGTCGCTCGAGTGAGACCATTGTCGCTCAAGCGAAATACAACCCGAGAATGCCAATTTTGTGCAGGTCGCGTCGCTCGAGCGACCATATTGTCGCTTGAGCGAATGTTGACCTGCGTGAACGTCGATCAAAGTTAGCCGGATAATGTAACATGGGAGACCTCATGTTAGAATCGGATGTCGCTCGAGCGAGTATGGTGTCGCTCAAGCGAAATACAACCCGAGACTTCACAATCTTAAAATATGGTTGTATACGATAGCGGTTCCACTGGAACCGCTATTACAAACCACTTCTAATAGCGGTTAAATCTTAACCACTATCTAATATACACTTTAGATAGCGGTTCCACGTTAACCGCTATTATATCCACTCAATTATGATTGATCATTTCAAATTATGATCGATCATAATTAAAACTTATATTAACTATTTTTTTGAATATTATGTTTTTAAATTTGCTATTAGAGAAAACCTTTCAGAATTCAAAATGTTAAATACTTTTAAATATTAAAATTAACTTTATCAAAAATTAGGAAAAAAAAATAATCCAAAAGAGTTCAAAAATGTATTATAATATTCTCAATTTTGAGTTTAATTATATTGTTCATTCTCAAAGTAGAAAATTATATTGTAATTATTTTAATTTAATAAAATATAATTTAAATTTTTAATACTCAAATTAAAAGATTAAATAATAATGAATTTAATTCTTTAAATTGAGTATTTGGAAACTAAAATTATAGTTTCTCTGTTTTAAATAATTAAGATAAATAGTTAAAAATAGAAATCAAAACTAGTATTATCTTCAATTTACTAAAAGTGTAATTAAATCTCTATTTTCTTAATTTTTTTTGTTTCAAAATTCTCAATTCTACATTTTTGTAACTTCTATCATTATATTATCATCCTCATCTCTTCCCATGTTCAACTTTATCTTTACAATAGTTAATATTCTTAAATAATGTATATTTTTAATTATAATTTTTGAATATATATTTCAGAAATTAATCAATTCTAATCTATTATTTGAAAAACTAATCAATTCTAATCAATAATTTAGAAAACTAATCGATTATAATTAATTGTTTGAAAAAATTATCAAATATGATCGATCATTTTGAAGATCTGATCGATCAGAATCTCAAAATCTTGTTGTATATGATAGTGGTTCCACTGGAACCACTATTAAAAACCACTTCTAATAGCGGTTAAACCTTAACCGCTATCTAACTATATTTTATTTATTTATTGATACATTTTTTCATCAGATATCGCTCGAGCGAGACTATAGTCGCTCAAGCGAAATACAACCCGAGAATGCCAATTTTGTGCAGGGGCATTTCGCTCGAGGGAGAACATTGTCGCGCGAGCGAAATACATTTTAGATAGCGGTTCCATAGGAACCGCTCTTAAAAGCACACTTATAATAGCGGTTAACACTTAACCGCTATCTAAATTATAGTTTAGATAGCGGTTAATGTGGAACCGCTATCATATCTTCTCAATTATGATAATGAAAACTTACATTAACTATTTTTTTGAATATTATGTTTTAAAATTTGCTATTAGAGAAAGTCTTTCACAATTTAAAATGTTAAATACTTTTAAATATTAAAATTAACTTTATAAAAAATTAGGAAAAAAAATTAATCCAAAAGAGTTCAAAAATGTATTATAATATTGTCAATTTTGAGTTTAATTATATTGTTCATTCTCAAAGTAGAAAAATATATTGTAATTTTTTTAATTTAATAAAATATAATTTAAATTTTTAATACTAAAATTAAAAGATTTCTGTTGCATGAGGTTTCTTCACTTCAAAGATTTTGCAAAATGCCTCTAAAAATGTTTTTAACAATTAAAAACAAAGTATTTTGACAAAAGTTTTCTCAAACAAGTTTTTAACTGATACAACTTTGATAGAACCGATTAAAATTACTTAAAATGTCAAGTGAAATGTTTTTACAATATTTTAATCGATACAACTTGATTTTAATCGATTAAAACCACTTAAGGGTTCAGGATGATCGATCAGAATGCAATTATGACCGATCAGAACTATTTTAATCGATTAAATCTCGTTTCAATCGATTAAAACAACTTAAAAATTTCTACACAGCGTTTTAATCGATTAAAACTTATTTTTATCAGTTAAAATAACTTGAAAAGTTTTACAAGAAAGTTTTGCAGTATTTCAATCAATTGAATCTCGAAACAATCGATTAAATCAACTTAGAAGATTTTTTGTAAAGTGTTTTAATTGATATAAACGTTGTCGTATCAGTTAAAACAAATCTGTTAAAGAATCAAGAACGTATTAATGGATTAAAAGAAGTTTTAACAGATTAAAACTGCACTTTTAACAGATTAAAAGAATATTTTAACAGATTAATTAAACCAGCAATTTTGAAAATCTTCTATAAAAACAGTTTGGCTTGAACTTTTTTAACATACATTGAATATCATCTTTTACACATCCTTGAGCAATCAATCAAGCAAACTTCAGCACTCTTTTCAAGAAAGATTCGCATTAGTTTTTGAGAAGTTCTTTGAAAATATTTCTTGAGGCAACTTGATTTCTTTTGAAGAAGAAACACTTACAACAGAATTGCATAAACTGGTTTGAGCATTCTAGTTTCTTCTTTTTCATTTCTTTACATTCTTTTTGTATTGTTTGGTGCCTGGAATTTGGGCACTGGTTTCTCTGCAGCTGGAATTTGGTTGTAGAGGTTATTAAGAGCTGGAATTTGGTAATACGGAAAACATTTCGGAAAGCAAAATGTTAAATACTTTTAAATATTAAAATTGACTTTATAAAAAATTAGGAAAAAAAATTAATCAAAAAGAGTTCAAAAATGTATTATAATATTTTCAGTTTTAGTTTAATTATATTTTTCATTCTCAAAGTAGAAAAATATATTGTAATATTATTTTAATTTAATAAAATATCATTTAAATTTTTAATACTAAAATTAAAAGATTAAATAATAATAAATTTAATTCTTTAAATTTAGTATTTAGAAACTAAAATTATAGTTTCTCTGTTTTAAAAAATTAAAATAAATATTTAAAAATAAAAATCAAAACTATTATTATGTTAAATTTATTAAAAGTATAATTAAATCTCTATTTTCTTCAATTTTTTAATATACATTTTTAAAATATAATTTAATTTCAATTGAAATTTTCAATTGAAAAATAAATTCAAGAATATTTGTTATTAAACTTTTCTTAAACAATGTATTGAATAGTTAACATCACTCTAGTCTTAATTTATTACAATTTAAATTTTTAATAAATTTGATTTATTACAATTCATTTTGTTAATATTGAGACCAAAGTTTATTTTTAAAGTATATTTTAAAAATTAAAATATTTTTAAAAAATAAATTACTTTTAAAAAATAAATTGTAAAAAATATACTAAAACAATTAAAGTATATTTATAAAAAAAATTAAATATAATAAAAAAATAATATTCATTAGCGACCGATTTCAATTCGGTCGCTATTTTCTCATTAGCGATCGATTTTAATTCGGTCACTATTTCAATTTGTAATTCGGTCGCTAAATCGAGTCGCTAAATGATTTTTTTATTTTAGTATGAAAATAGCCACTAGAATTAGCGATCGAAATCTTGCGACGCAAAATATTGGTCGCTATTTCAGCCGCTAAATAAAAAAGTGCAAAATAAATCATATTTTGGTCGCTAAATCGGTCGCTAATTGCAACCGAATTAAAGTGGTCGTTGAATCGGTCGCTAATTGCGACGGAATGAAAGTGGTCGCTAAATCGGTCGCTAATTACGACCAAAATTAAATCGATCGCTAAAGTGGTCGCTAATTGCGATCGAAAAAATTCGATCGCTAATTTCGGTGGCTAAATGTGTTTTTTCTTATAGTATATATATATATATATATATATATATATATATATATATATATTATTTAATAAGAAAAATACATTTGTTTAACTAATATTTTTTACTCTCCATCTGCAACGAATGGAAATTTCTTCTCAATAATATAAGAAAGCTGTTTGTGCTAGAAGAGAAATTGGAGATGTAAATTTACCCGCGTGAATTTAATTTTATGTATTCTTTTAAACACCATTACATTTTTTCCTAATTTTCTCACTACAAGAAAAACACCAAATAGTGACCGAAATTAGTGACTGAAAAATTCAGTCACTGATAGTAACTGAATCAGTGACTGATTTCCCTTTTTATATTTAGTGACTCGATTTAGTGACTAAAATTTCGATCACGAGATATCGGTCATCTGATTCGAGCCACTGAATCGGTCATCGATTCGAGTCACTACTAGAAAAATGGTTAATAGTGACCGAAAATGGTGATTGAATTTTATTTTATATTTAGTAACTTGATTTAGTGACTAAATTTTCGAGTCACTAAAAAAATAATTTTTAAATTGATAACTATTTTTCATTTATATAAATATTTTATTTAAAATATTTTAAATATAAATCTACTTAATAATTTAAAATAAGTGATAACATTGTTAATAACATTATAAAAATTTTAAAAAAATAGTTTACTAACTTATTAAATAATTTAGTAATATAATTATTTAATTTTATTTTTTAATTTAGCATGTGAATAAAAAAATTAAAATTGATTATTAAATTAGTCACTGAATCGGTCACTGATTCGGTCACTAGAATCGGTCATCTGATTCGGTCACTGAATCGATCATTGATTCGGTCACTGAATCAGTCATTGATTCGGTCATCGAATCGGTCACTAAATCAATAATTAAATTAATTATTAATTTAGTCTCTTATATATATATATATATATATATATATATTACTTGTATGTTAATAAAAATGTATTTCAATGTATTTATAAAAAATTAAAATTATTTTAATTACTGAATTGATATTTTAAATTTATATTAATATCTTGGATAATTTAATAGTTGGATATATATTTTAAGTTTATATTAGTCATTTTTATATAAAAGTGTAAAAATAAAGTGAACTTATTTTAAAATTTAATTAAACATAATAATATAATATAGTATTACCCATAAATATGTGAAGATTTAGTTAGAAATTAATTTTAAGTTTTATTGTTTTTATTTTAAAAAAATCGTTAAAAAAATTTAAAATAATTAATTAAAGTAAAGAATTTTAATTTAATAAATGTGTTAATATTATTAGAAGAATTAAATTTATATTAATAATTATATAAAATTATAGATATATTAAAATTTAAATTATTGGTAATTTTTTTAATTATTAAGCTAAAATTTGATAATATTAATAAATTAAAAATAATATATATATATATATCACTTTAATTTTTTTAATTAAAATTAATTTCATAAAAAAATTAATATTTTAAAATTAAAATGCAAAAGTATATATATTTATCTTTTATTTAATTATACTTTTACACCTAAAAAAGAAAAAAATAATAAAATTTTCTTTTATTAATCATTTTTATAAAATAAAAAAAATATATAATAATTACTTTTATATAAAAAAAAATTTAACGTTCTTGATTCTTTAACTGATTTGTTTTAAGCTGATACGACAACGTTTATATCAATTAAAACACTTTACAAAAAATCTTCTAAGTTGATTTAATCGATTGTTTCGCGATTCAATCGATTGAAATACTTGCAAAACTTTCTCGTAAAACTTTTCAAGTTATTTTAAGCTGATAAAAATAAGTTTTAATCGATTAAAACGCATGTGCAAAAATTGTTTTAATCGATTGAAACGAGATTTAATCGATTAAAATAGTTCTGATCAGTCATAATCGCATTCTGATCGATCATAATTGAAACGATATAATAGCGGTTCCAGGTTAACCGCTATCTAAGTGAGCTTTTAAGAGCGGTTCTGTGTAATCGCTATCTAAAATGTATCTCGCTTGAGCGACATTCTTCTCGCTCGAGCGAAACGCCCTGCACAAAATTGGCATTCTCGGGTTGTATTTCGCTTGAGCGACTCTAGTATCGCTCGAGCGATATTTGATTCTGATCGATTAGATTTTCGAAATGATCGATCATATTTGATAATTTTTTCAAATAATTAATTATAATCGATTAGTTTTCTAAATTATTGATTAGAATTGATTAGTTTTTCAAATAATAGATTAGAATTGATTAATTTCTGAAATATATACTAAAAAATTATAATTAAAAATATAAATTAGTTAAGAATATTGACTATTGTAAAGATAAAGTAGAACATGGGAGGAGATGAGGATGATAATATAATGATAGAACTTACAAAAATGTAGAATTGAGAAGTTTGAAATAAATAAAATTAAGAAAATAGATATTTAATTACACTTTTAATAAATTTAAGATAATACTAGTTTTGATTTTTATTTTTAAATATTTATTTTAATTATTTAAAACAGAGAAACTATAATTTTAGTTTCTAGCTACTGAATTTAAAGAATTAAATTTATTATTATTTAATCTTTTAATTTGTAGAATTAAACTCAATATAATTGTTAAAAATACTTTGTAGAGGCATTTGAGAAAGCTTTTGTCAAAATACTTTGTTTTTAATTGTTAAAAACATTTGTAGAGGCATTTTGCAAAATCTTTTAAGTGAAGAAACCTCATGCAACAGAAATCTTTTAATTTTAGTATTAAAAATTTAAATTATATTTTATTAAATTAAACTAGTTACAATATATTTTTTTACTTTGAGAATGAACAATATAATTAAACTCAAAATTGACAATATTATAATACATTTTTGAACTCTTTTGGATTAATTTTTTTTCCTAATTTTTGATAAAGTTAATTTTAATATTTAAAAGTATTTAACATTTTGAATTCTGAAAGGTTTTCTCTAATAGCAAATTTAAAAACATAATATTCAAAAAAATAGTTAATATAAGTTTTCATTATGATTGATGAAAAGAAGAACATAATTGAGAAGATATGATAGCGGTTAATGGTTAACTGCTATTAGAAGTGCACTTTTAAGCGGTTCTTGTGGAACCGCTGTCTAAAATGTATTTCGCTTGAGCGACAATATTCTCGCTCGAGCGAAACGCCCCCTGCACAAAATTGGCATTCTCGGGTTGTATTTCGCTTGAGCGACACTATTCTCGCTCGAGCGAAATACGATTCTGATCGATCATAACTTGAAATGATCGATCATAATTGAGAGGATATAATAGCGGTTCCCTTATAACCGCTATCTGAAGTGTATATTAGATAGCAGTTAAGGCTTATACGATATCTGAAGTGTATTTCGCTTGAGCGAGACTACTCTCGCTCAAGCGAAATCCGATTCTGATCGATTATATTTTCAAAATGATCGATCATATTTGATAATTTTTTCAAATAATTAATTATAATCGATTAGTTTTCTAAATTATTGATTAGAATTGATTAGTTTTTCAAATAATAGATTAGAATTGATTAATTTCTAAAATATATACTAAAAAATTATAATTAAAACTATAAATTAGTTAAGAAGATTGACTATTGTAAAGATAAAGTAGAACATGGGAGGAGATGAGGATGATAATATAATGATAGAACTTACAAAAATGTAGAATTGAGAAGTTTGAAACAAATAAAATTAAGAAAATAGATATTTAATTAAACTTTTAATAAATTTAAGATAATACTAGTTTTGATTTTTATTTTTAAATATTTATTTTAATTATTTAAAACAGAGAAACTATAATTTTAGTTTCTAACTATCTGAATTTAAAGAATTAAATTTATTTTTATTTAATCTTTTAATTTTAGTATTAAAATTTTAAATTATATTTTATTAAATTAAAATAATTACAATATATTTTTCTACTTTGAGAATGAACAATATAATTAAACTCAAAATTGACAATATTATAATATATTTTTGAACTCTTTTGGATTAATTTTTTTTCCTAATTTTTGATAAAGTTAATTTTAATATTTAAAAGTATTTAACATTTTGATATAATGAGCATGATAATATAATGATAGAATTTACAAAAATGTAGAATTGAGAAGTTTAAATTTTTTTTTAAGAAAATAGAGATTTAATTATACTTTTAATAAATTTAAGATAATACTAGTTTTTAAACCTTTTTCTAATATTTTTTTTAAAATATAATATCATTTTTAATATTTTATAGATTTTATATTTATATATTTATAAAATTAATTGGATTAAATTTATTATCCTCTCATATATTATTATACATTTAGCGTAATTTTAGTTTATTTAAAAATTAGAATACAAATATACTATACCAATATACCATTATATTATTTTCATTGTATATAAATTACAAAATTAATAATTTGTATACTATACTATACTAACATATTATTTGTATACTATACTAATAGTATAATATACTATATTATAATATTATTTGTATACAAAACTAATATCTTTATATATAAATATATAAATATGGAAAGATATAAATATATGTAAAAATATAAACATATAAATATATATAAATATGTAAAGATATAAACATATATCTTTAATATTTTGTAAATGTAAATATAATTTATATATATTTTTAAATCTTTTTCTAATATTTATTTTTAAAAATATAATATTATTTTTAAAATTTAATATTTTTTTTCAAATATATAAATATATAAAGATATAAATGTATAAGGATATAAATAAATATATAAATATATCAATATATAAATATATCAAAATATAAAAATATCAAAATATAAATATATAAATATATTAATATATAAATATATCAATATATAAATATATAAATATATAAATATATATAAATATATATATATATATATATATATATATATATATATATACAAATATATCAATATATCAATATTATCCCCTCATATATTAATATACATTATGCTATATAAATATATCAATATATAAATATATCAATATTTAAATATATATTAAAATATATAAATATATTTTTATTTATAGATTTTATATTTATATATTTATACGGATATACATTTATTTGTATATAAATATAATTTATTTGTAAGTTATTATTAAAAGATCCTAGTAGCTCAGTGGTTGGAGTTTCAACCTCCAACTCTAAGGTACCGGGTTCGAATCCACTTAAATACGCAAAATATAATATAATTAAGAGATAGGGAAAATAAATAATAGATATAATAAAAATGTAAATAAATAAAAATAATTAAATTTGTTATTGATTAACTTTTTCATTGATTTAATGACTCGATTCCAGATTGGTCACTATTTCGGTCACTATTTTAATTAGTAACCGATTTTGCACATTTAGTGACCGAATTTTCGGTCACTATTTAGTGTTTTTCTTGTAGTGTCTCTTCACAAGTAATGGCTTAAAAAATTTCTCAATCCTTTTTCAGTCTTCATTAGATAGGCAATGATCTTGGATTAAAGTTAACTAAATAAACAAAGCCAAGAAAAACTTATCGTCATAAGTTTTAATTAAATAAAATATATACTAATTACTATTGCAACCAATGTGGTATTGTATAATGTATTGAGAATTACTCTATATCTCATAAATTACTTTTTAATAATCGAATAGTGTAAATAATAATTTATTTTAATCATTAAAATAAAAAACAATAAAAATCGAACTCTTTAAATCTCTATATGTGTATAACCTCTACATTGTTAAGAAATGCAGACTCGTTACTTGTAAACTTTACATCTTCGTAACTTAAAAGAACCAGTTGATATTTGTGAGTTGAATAATCTCTAACAAGCACCATCCAATTAGAAATAACAAATAGACACACTTGCAGAATGCAGAATCAATTGCCATTAAAATACAACAAAATCTTCGTATTTCACATTAATATCCAGAAGATGAAAATCCTTGTTCTTTCCATTTTGTAACCACTGCAAAGTTATTCCACACTCTTCATCTTCCCACACACCAACTGTTACTAGCACTCTCCACACTATATAAACCCCAAGCAAGTTTTCACCAAAACCATCCACACTAAGCAAAAGAGCATACCTTATTTCCATCTAAGGCTAATGGCTTCCACTCACAACCCCTTTGTGCTTGCTGCTATAATGATTACTGCATTAGTTTCACATGCATTTGTGGCTGACTCTAGAGCACTTTCCAATCCTTCTTCCACCCTAAGCCTTGCTTTGAGGTTGAAGCTGGAGGGTGAACCCTCTAACTGTTGGGAATCATTGTGGCATATGCAAGCATGTAGTGGAGAAATCATAATGTTTTTTCTCAATGGTGAGACCTACCTAGGGAAAGCTTGCTGTGAAGCTATTAGGGTGATTGGACATGATTGCTGGCCTAACATTGTTGGTTCTCTAGGGTTCACCTCCGAAGAAACTGATGTGTTGGAGGGATACTGTGATGAGGCTGTTCATTCACCACCACCACCACCATTATCTGTAGATCCTTAAAAGGGTTTGTTAGTATTGTGTCAAATATAACAGTGTCATTTGACATTGATGAATGAATAATAAAAATACATGTTAGTTCCTTTTCTATCAAAGTTGTATGTTGCCACATTTCCTTTCCCTCACTGAGAGAAAGTGTTATTTAAAAGGTGCTGATATGATCTGCACTCTGAATACCAAATGTGTGTTTCTTTGCAGAAACATTTCCCATCTTAATATATTTTAGTTTGACTTGTTTAATCTGTTCAATCTGAAACCTTTTGATTCAATAAATCACATTGTTAATTCAATCATTCAAATCACTGCATGACATAGCAAATACAAGAGTTGCAGTTCCAAATATGCGTTCTCAAACAAAGCTGATATTATTAACACAAACAAAAGCTCGCGTACAAAATGTCTAAACATTTCTTTTTTCATTTTCAATCTTGTTATTTGATATTATCATGCCAGAGAACTACATACAGTGGTTGTACTGTGAGTCTCATAAAACGAAAGAGAGAAATATTAATTTATATTAATTGTAATGTTAAACACTTACTAAGAAGAAATTGAGCATAATCACGTTGTGATCCTATAAACTAAACATAATTTAACCTCTTTGAATTCCACCAAGAAATTGAGATGATTAAGCCACATTTATGGGTTACTTGATAGTAACGACGGTTAAAACTTTTACGTTGAATTTGATTATTTATGAAATTGTTTGGGGTAGAGTTATTGCATTTATGATCATCCGATAGCTTTTTTCATATGATTGGAATATTT
The DNA here is from genome assembly GCA_963425845.1 of Sphenostylis stenocarpa. Classification (NCBI taxonomy): domain Eukaryota; kingdom Viridiplantae; phylum Streptophyta; class Magnoliopsida; order Fabales; family Fabaceae; genus Sphenostylis; species Sphenostylis stenocarpa. The sequence continues at coordinate 30,617,453 of OY731403.1, forward strand.
ATGTAGAGTATTAATTAATATTTTAAACTAAGAGATTATTTAGCTTAAATATATTTTTTATTTTAAAAAATTCAATATCAATTTTAAACATATTTTTTAAAATAAGTTGAAAAAAAAACTGTCTAAGGAAAGAAATATTTTAAAATAAGAGATGATCACTAGTACGAAATCAATTTTAACATCGGTTTTTCCACATCGCTTCTTTAAGAACCGATGTAGAAAGTGAATTCAAGACTTTCAACATCGATTTAGTTAGGAACCGATGTAGAAAACACTTTCTACATCGGTTCCCAGATGAACCGATGTAGTAAACACTTTCTACATCGGTTCTCAGATGAACCGATGTAGAAAGTCTTTTTATAAAATTAAGATAATTGTTACTTGGCAGGATTCAAACCAAGTACCTTAGAATTAGAGACTAATACTCTAACCACTAAACTACTAGGATTTTTCGATAATAACTTATAAATAAATTATATTTATATACAAATAAAAATATATATCCATGTAAATATATAAATATAAAATATATAAATACAAATACAAATATATTTATATATTTATATGTTGGATGTGAGAGTGCGCTCGAGAGTGAAAGTGTGTGTCAAGTGGGTTTCCAAAATTTGATGTCAAATTTGTGAGCAAGTCTCTTTATATGAATTTGTAATTTCATGATAGAATATAATCTTTATAATTTATTTATAATAATATAGAATATAATCTTTATAATTAATTTATATAATGATATAAAATAAAGAAAAAAAATTATTTTATATCATTATATAAATAAATTATAAAGATTATATTTTGTCATTAAGTTATAATCCATATAAAGAGACTCGCTCACAAATTTGACATCAAATTTTGAAAATTCACTGACACACACTTTCATCCTCAAGCGCGTCCTCACATCCAACATATAAATATATAAATATATTTGTATTTGTATTTATATATTTTATATTTATATATTTACATGGATATACATTTTTATTTGTATATAAATATAATTTATGTATAAGTTATTATCGAGAAAATCCTAGTAGCTTAGTGGTTGGAGTATCGACCTCCGACTTTAAGGTATTGGGTTCGAATCTTGTCAGTGACAATTCTTTTAATCAGATAATAATTCAAATTCCTAAAAAATATAAATAATAAAAATATAATATAAAAGGGAGAGGATGGGAGATGAGACCTCTAGATCAATAGATAGGGTAATTAGAGAGGGGTTATGAATAAATAAAATAAATAAAAATATTAGACTTTCTACATTGGTTCCTTACAACCGATGTGGAAAGTCACACTTTCTACATCGGTCGTATCTACATCGGTTCTAGAACCGATGTTAAAAGCCCCTGGGAACCGATGTTAAAAGCCTATTTTGTACTAGTGGATGAAACCTAATTTGATTGACCTGCACAAATCTTGATTTACTGTATGCCTGAACTAAATTGATTTGTAGATATATATTTTTTTCTGGGATACATATTATTTGTAGTTAATGAACAATCGCCATAAGAATAGGAGCTCATTTTTGAATGAGAAGAGCATAGAGAAGCACATTCCAAGTATCAGGAACACCAGCTAGACACCAGTGGCTGCAATCTAAGCCCCTATACCCTCCAAACCCATAAACAGAAGGGTGGCCATCTTTTCTCAGCTGTGAAAGGGTAGCAATGTCCAACAAACTCACTGGCTTTTGCATCGATCTCAACACTTTCTCTAATACCAACTCTGCTGGTTGAGTTCCTCCTGGATACCTGGATCCCAAAATTGGCCTAGTTTGTCCCTCACAAGTGCTTGCTGCAGATGCACCCCACTCATGTCCACTGCAACAATTCAGACACATGTTAACTCCAATTTTACAACATTATATGTTAATTTAGGCTCTCTTTTTTTTTTACCATTCTTGGTCAAAAAAATTTGGATTTACCAAATAGGTTAAAAATTTAATTTTTTTTTTAAAATGGGTTAAATCATGCTAGATAAAAGTGAAATCGTAATTGGGAGTACACTTTAAACTGAAATTGTACTTCAAATTATGATTTTTTTTTTTACATATTTTGTAGTACGAGTTTTTTAATTTTTTTTTTTGAAAAAAATAGATTTTTTTTTTAATTTTTAAATATATTTTTTATTAAATAATTATTTTTAATTAAATTATTAATTTAATAAAAAATAAAAATATTTAAGAAAAATGTATTAAATTTAATTCATTATATTTATATTAAAATATTACATTATTTTAAAAAAGATATAAATTTATTGCCAAAATTGACATTTTGCACAATTATATTTTTTATTTTGACAAAATAAATATTTTTTTTGTTTATTTCCAACGTTCATTCTATTTTGAATCCAATTAGTTATAGATATTCTTGATATATCTTTTGTCAAAATGAAATTGATAACAATAAATTTGTATATTCTTTTAAATAAAATAATATTTTAATATAAATACAATAAATTAAATTTAATCATATTTATTTTAATATTTTTGTTTTCTATTAAATTAATAATTTAATTAAAAATAATTATTTAATAAATAATATATTTTACAAAAAATTCTTATATTTCGACAAAATAAATTATGAGAAACTCGTGTTAGGTAAGACGAGTTTAGGATAGTGGTATTTATACATAACTCTTACCAAGCACTTTTTAAAAGAAAAAAAAACAATTAAAGTATGTTTCCAAACATAATTTCATCACCTTGACTTGTTTTCCTTATCACAATTTAACCTATTTTAGAAAAAAATTAAATTTTCGACCCCCCTTGATAATTTTTTTTTTTACCAATATAGTAAAAATGTCGTTAATTTACCTAGGTCAATAATATATTCTCGTTATATTTTATCTCTTAGTCTTGGAATAGGAATTATGTTTTATTACCTTTACAAATTTTATATTATTTAAAAGTTAAAAAGAATGACAGTTTATATTAAACTTTTTTTTTCTCAACATATACTTACTTGGCATGATCTGGAGAGACCCCTTGGAAGAAAACCCTAGTTTGGGTAGGGTTAACATTGGCATCAACCCATTTGGCCCATGTATTCAATGCTTTCTCATACGCAACCAATCGATCCATATCTCTAACTGTTCTATTCCCATCTTGAATGAAATCCCATCTGCAAAAATATGAAGAAAAAGGGATACAAAGTATTATAGATATTTTATATATATGAAGTGTGTGTGATGAAGAGTGAAACTATAACTTCTGGGGTTTTACATACGGTTGTTTTCTTCCTGTGTGAACCCACCAATGCCAAGAGTCAAATATCAACACATCTATTCCTTTCCACGTTTCCCCAGCTTCAATTGAATCTAGTTTTAGAACTCGACCAATCTTTTCACCAACAATGTCCACCAGGAATGCGTTGCGTGAGAACATCAACTTAACATTGTAGCTCTGCAAATTATGTGATAGTTTCAAGTTTAGACTGTCACTGACACAAGTTTCAAGTTTCAAATTAAAATATTTTTTGTTCAATCAAGATTAACTCTTTGCCAAGTACTGTTTGTAGACATGTTTTATGAGACAATGAGTTAACGCCTACTATAACAACCCAATTCGTTTCCTTCTTAATCTTCATATGTCGGTGTGTTTTCAACTATTATTTTGGTTCTTCTGTTATCTGTAGGGATAATTAACAAACATGTGATCACTGTTCAATGATGGATCCACGACACCAAAGCACTGCATCAATACTTTTAATTTTTTTCAACACCACCTTCCTTCTATAAATATTGCATTGCACCTATAAATTCCCTTACATGTGTTATGGAATCTATAATATCTTCTTGTGACTCATATACTCTAAGAGACCAGTTGTTAGAAAGCATTATTAATATACATGTTACATGATTGCATTGCAAGTATCATTAACAATACTCTATTTAATTTCAATATTATCCATGTATGAATGCATGCAATCCAAACAAAACTTTCTTTGGCAACTTATTATTTGGAGTCAAAATTGAAAGCACAACCACTTTTGCATTGCTAAAGTAATTGGTGTGATCGTGAAATTTATTAGAAACACAGGTGCCATTAATTCAATAATTGCTTAATATGAAAATTAATGTGAGATTTCAACAAATTTAATGTGAAAATTAAGAAAAATAAAAGGCATAAAGGGAGATCTAACCGGGAAGGTGAGAATGGAGACACCTTCATTCCTCACTATGTTGTATGGGGCATGTGGTAAAGCTGTGTGAAGCATGCAAGTGAGTGACTGCCATTGATTCAAACTCAAAGAGTCTCCCACAAACATGAGACTCTTCCCTTTCAGTCTCATTAAGAAATCTTCACCATTGAATCTGCAACATAACAAGGTTCATCAAAATTATGATAAGTGGGTCCAACACATCTTGCATAACTTTTCAAGTGGTTTTTTGTTTGGATTTAATCTAGAATGTGATCCTATTTGAGGACAAATTTGTCGAAAGCAACCTCACAACAGCATACTCTTAATTGAGGAAGTGTATGCTGATTTATGCACTAAATTTATGAGGTAGTTCAAATATATAAACCTAACAACTTTACCTAATTAGTTGATGACTTGAATGGAGATTTCAGAGGAAGAAATTATATAAAATAAACAGACAGAAGCAACATGTTGTCTTCTGTTGATTAAAGCATCACAAATCACAAACATAATCAAAGTTTTACAATAAGGTCACAGTTTCATTGCATTCATTATGAAATTGCTGCTACAGATGCAGTAACAAAAGTTTCAAAAACCTTAATGTGACTAAAAACATGGTCAAAGATATATTTTTCAAACCACAGATATAATTATTCCTTAATGGATCAAATGAGTAATGATGTAGAAGAAATATATATGAACAGTTTAATAAAAATTTACCTGTTTATATCGAATATCTAGAAAATAAAACTGCAAATCAATTTTACAGCTTAATAACACGACCCATTGGCTTTCTCAAAAAACCAGCCATCTAACTAGTTCAGCATTTTCCAAAACAGTGTTTGTTTGAATTAGAAAAATTTTAAACCAATCAAAATTTATAAATAAATGGTAGCAAAGAAATGATTGTGCCAAATATGAAGTTATATTTTAAACATAAAATGAATAAAGAGAGGGTGAGGAAATAAAAGTAGATACACTATTCTATAATCACAAACAAAACCTGACTGATGCAGATTACTTGTAAACGTGGTTTTCTACCACAATTTCACTGATGAGGTCTACATTGTCACAATAAACAAGTAAAACATCTTATCATGGTTCAAATATTTTTCCTTTTTAAAAAAAGTTGCTATATACTGTTTTTAGAGATAACAAAAGGGCCTTGAGGAATTACGAAATCTCCATCTGATTTTACATCTAATGTAATTGAGGCATTTCTGGTGTAATCTTGAATTTTTAATTTTTTTTTTTTTAGTTCATAAAGTCATTATTGACAAAGTTTCTTTACCCGTGCACTTATCAATTAGTTGTTGATAGGAACTATTCGTGGATTGCATCATAAAGTTCCAAAAGCAAAAGGATTTTCATTACTTCAAGAAAAAACACTAAGTTAAAGCTACTTCCTCTCTAGTTTTTAACTACGTGCAATCCATGATTAAAGTTTCCTTCTTAATCAGAAACGAATAATCTCTATACTTTGTGTATAAATCAGAGTTTTCACAATGAACAGTCAAGTTAAAAGAAAATAAAAACTGGGGAATTCTGTACAAGACAAATTTTCCAAACATTATCTGCATTTTTAGAGGGTGGATTATTAATAAAAAAAAACACCAATTTTATTAAAATTGATGCAATATTACTTGTGGAATTTAAACATGTTTAGTAAAACTTTGTGCAAACTTTACCTTGGTATTTTAATTAATAATTACTATTGTTTTATCTAGGTTTGAACCCTACCCCAGAAACAAATTACAGCTTAGTTGGGAATGGTCTTCTTCCATTTAAAAGTCAAAAAATTTAACAGAAAATTCAAAAGTAATTGAACGAGGAGTAATTTGTATTCATACACACCTTAATAAAATATGTATACACAATTACGATAAAAAGAGATGAAAACTAAAATAACATTAAAAAGTGTAAAAAATTAATTTCACACTACAATTAATTTATTCATATTAAATGATTTTATATCTTGCTATTTCTCTAATTTCGTATTTAGAAAAGCATTGATTAATTAGTTAATACTGAAATTAATTCTATTTATAACTCTCTTGCTCTTTAATTGCTAAATTTTTAGTAAATAAATAAAATAGTTTATAGAAAATATATACAATTTGAGAAATTTTAATTTAAAAATTTAAATAGTATTTAATATTACTATTATAATATATATTAATATCTTCCCTCCAGTTCTTAACATATAAGGCATTTATAATATAATTACACATGCCAATAAAAAAATGTTATTATTTTTTTCTAAACTAGTTTTATATTAAGAAACAAAGAAAGTATTTAGCATTCTCTCTCATCTTATGGCTCTAAATTATATATTATTAATATATATATATATATATATATATATATATATATATAATTTCAAAATAATTATTTTTATTAATATATTTAATAAAGAGAGATTCTAATTAAGATTTATTCATTTAATATATATATATATATATATATATATAATAGAACATTTAATAAAATAATTATTTATATATTTATAAAATACTGAATTAATAATAAATTTTGCTAAATCAATATCTATGCAATAAATATTATTAACAAAAAATATTTAATGTTCAGTTAAATGTAATTAGTCAATTGATTAGATTAAACGACTATAATAAAATCTATAATCCTATCATTGGCTGTAATATATGTTGAAGTTATATATATATATATATATATATATATATATATATATATATATATATATATATATATATATATTACTTCTTTTAATTCAATCCACGGCCAATAGGTAAATAATTAATTTTTAATCATATATTTTTTTTAATAAAAATATGTGGGAATAATTGGTTGAGATAAACACATTTTTGACAAAATAAATATATAATTTAAGTGTAGGAAGACAAGAAATATATGAATAAAGGTTGTCTAAAAATTGGGAAAAAAAAAGGATGAAAGGGAGTATAACATTTTTCCTTGACAACTTGTGACAGGTTGGAAATGTAAAAGGTGGAAAATTTGGCTTTTTCCGTTCCATAATCAATGTGGTTTTAATTTTATAAAACAGTTACAAATTTAACTTATGTATTTCAAAAGAAGCATTAATTAATTTATTTTATTTATTCTTCATTTTAGTTAAAGTAATGTATCTATTAAAAAATAAAATTATTTAAAATAAATGAGAGAGTTAGTATTGTTCATGTGGGAAAGAATCTCTGTGATGATTGTATATGCTGGATGAAGTATAATTGTATATCAAAGTCAACATAGCAGGAAAGAAGATAGACACACAGACACACAGAGAAAGAAGAATGAAGACATGTACCTGGTTAAATTGCACCCTGTTGGTTGCCATCTATACTTGAGATAGAACTTATCAGGTCTACCATTATTTCTACAATCAAATTGCTTCTCTATGAAAGGACACAGTGAACTTTCATAAAGAGGGTATGAATCATCATAGACCCAACTTCCTTGGAACAAATCACAACCATTCTCTGCAAAGCTTCTACCACTTCCATGTATCTGAAAGAGAAGGGCAAGAAACAGCACAACAGATATGGAGAAAGACCACCCCATGGGACTGGGACAATCAATGGTGATGACGATGAAAGGTGGAAGAAGAAAGTGTGGTTAAAGATGGTGCTGAGAAGAACTATTTATAAGCAGTACACAGGGTGGTGGTGTTTGGAATTTGAGTTTATTTGGCAATAGATGCAAAATGGTTGAGTTCGTACCTTCCAAACAAAAAAACAATCCAAATGTTTTAAAATCATAAAGGCATTAAACCGTTGAAAATATAGGTCTAAAGTTTAAGTTCAGGTTGAATTAAATTTAATAACATAATATTTTTTATAATAAAAAATTAAAATAATTACTATAATAATTATAATAAATTATTATGATATTCACTGTAAATTATAATATATATAATATCCCAATTAAATTCACACTTCTAATGTTAACAAATCATATATCACTTAGAAAAAACATATTCAAATAAAATTTCTATTAATTTATTTACATGCTATTTATATACAAAATTTTATTCTGAAAAATAAATTCTCTAATAAAAATAGTTATTTTTTTCTCTCTCTTTATTTATTCTTTTATTTTTCTCTCTCTTCATTTACTCCTTATTTTTATTTTTGTCTCTTACTATTCTCTCATTTTTCTCTCTTTTGTTCTTCTCACTTTTCTCATCCTGTCTTATTTTTTTACTTAAAAATAATATATTGAAATTTTATAACAACATATTACAATAATTTTTTTAAAAATCAACATTGAAAATAATAAAATATTTATTTTAATATATATTTTATTAAATATTTTTTTAATTATTTAATATGACTAATCATAATAACTAACTTAATTATAATTAACAAGATTAAATAATTAAATAAAAAATTAACAAATAAATATTAAATATTTTTTAATTAGATAAATAAATAATTAATTATGATAAAATAATTTTAAATGAAATACTCACTGTTGTCGTAAATAAATTCATTACCGTCATCATAATTTTAAGTAGTTAATTGATATCTCCTTTAGTTTTAATGTTAATTTAAATAAAAGGAAAACTAGAAAAAAAAAATAATAATAATAATAATAATAATAATAAATAATGAAAAGAGAAAATGATTGGCAGTAAATAGATCTAATTTCATAAATAAATTAATAGAAAGTATATTTAAATAATTTTTTTAATGTATAAGATTGATTAAAGTATCATATAAAAATAACTGCATTGATTTTATTAATAAAGTTATTATTTTTTAATAAAATTGACTAATTATAAGAAATTTAGATATTTTATAATAAAAAATTAAATTTCAAACATTATAATATGTCCATTTTTTTCTTATTTAAAAATTAATAATAAAACAACTTATCAGTTTCTTTATTTATGCATTTGTCTAATCTACTTATTTAATGCATTTATGCATTAAGTTTTATATGGAAGACATTGATCTCCAATTATTGGTGTTGGCGAGGATTCTTGAATCAAAAAATGCATCTCTTCTTTCTAGAGGTTACACTAGATAAGACTTAAGGTAATGTTGTGACGAGACTATAATGACCCTATAAATCGTTATTATAATGATATATTTGTAAAATAGTAAATAATAATATTTATATTACTTGTGATTGTAATATAGACTGAAATATCGGTTTATTGGTAGAATCTCAAAACATAGTAACATAATTTATTTATATAAATACATGCAAAAGTAGCTCCCACAAAGCTATCTCACTAAACTATCTCTGTTGTCTAGTAGTCACATCTCTACCACTCAACTCCGTGATCATCGCAATCTCATCCACATGAAAAAATAGGGGTAAATATTAAATCATTTCATATAATAAAACAGATATATAAGTAATAATTACATATTATCATCAATTACAAATCATTAATACACTAAGACGCCTTCTGGAAGTCTACCCTAACTATGTCCGAACTCATAGGCTATCATCTGTAGGCACATTGTGATCGGCACCCGCAGTACCATTCTGACCACCCTCCACACAGAGCAGGATTATTGGCGCCCTTCATCACTCATACTGGAGTAGCCTCTGAGCGCGCCACTAGTCATCCCCCATCGACTTCTCACCACCTGATCTCGTAGTCTACCTGACCCAACCAATCAGTGAAGTTTGGGACCTCAT